>VWYI01041706.1:0-52291 GCA_013399455.1 Anthoscopus minutus
AAAAGCAATCGGTTGTTTGCTAAAAAAGATTAATATTTAGGTAACTATAAGGGTGAAAGGACCAGGAAAAATGAGGAATATTAAGGAATAGTAATGCAATGCTGTTTGGGGGAAAGAATTTCAGAATGGGATCTTATGGAATATGTCTGGGTATGAATTGTATCCTTGTAAAATATTTGATAATTTTAGTTAATTGGTTACATTTTATATTACATATATAAGTCAAGTCTATATAATGAATCTTAATAGCTTTAAATACTTCTATTAATATTTAAAAATTCTTGTGTGCATTGAAATACTGCATTACATTAACAGAAGCACAAGTGCCAGATTCTGGTCCCAGTCATGCTGGAATCATGTAGTTCACTGGATGGAGATATCCAAGTTGCAACAGGATCACTGAAAGTAAAACTGCATCACACTTTCTTGCCATAGTCAGTTAAAAATTAACTCAATTATTACATAGGCAGTATGGATTCTTTTTCACCATAACAAAGATTTAAGGTTCTATACAAGTGCTCAGATTCCAAGGGACAAAAACATTCAAAATTGTGTAATTTTTTTGTTGAGGACAAAATTAAAGAAGTATTCTCTACTATTAATAAGGGAGAATTTTTTCTCCCACTGTTGATACATTATTCATTAATAACTTATCCTTGCTAGAACTTCTACAATTAAGGAAATGTCAGGATTTTCTCATACATCTTTTGAACATAATATTGTATTAGCAAAATATAATAGTAGCTTATACAATATTAAAAATGAAACATAAAATATGTACTACCAAAGTATAATGTATATAATAAAATAAACATAATAAACTCCATAATATTCATAACCCTCACTCCCTTCCCCTGCTATTATAGAATGTAGTGTCATTTAAAACCACTAAAGGATTTGTGCACGATAGAGACATTTGAGAGAAAGTCTCACCTTTGTTATTGGTGTGATTTACTTAGATTGAAATGTCAGGTTAAAATTTCACAAAAGAGAAAAATCCCAGCTGCTGCTAAAGCAGGGAGAGGCAGGACCTGCTTCACACCTCGACCTGGCAGCCTCCTTTAGATAAATGGGAGAAAAGCAACTGAAATCCAACAGTTCCAGAGGAATATTTTATAGTTTTTGCTCTATGTGCTTTTTGCACAGGTTTTCATAGTCATAAATGCAAATTTCTCTTGAGAATATGTTTTCAAGCACCTTTAAACATATTGGTAGTTTGATGCACAGTTTCCATTACTGAAACAATTTCATATGATTTGGTTTTCAGATTACTAGCAGGTGGTATTATATATTTCCACACAATCAGACTAGAAAAATAAGGAAATGTGGAGAGCTCTTCTCAGTGACAGAAAAGGGATACACTTCTTCAGTTAATTTACAAGACTCCCTTGTCTACCAATATATTTATGCAAATATTTGTATTTTTAAAATTAATGCTGTGTTTAATTTTGACATAATAAATAGTCTTTTCTCTAAATATATTGCTTAGGATAAAACAGTGCATCCAAATAATTTTTGCTCTTTGTCCTTTTTCAGTGCTTTGTTAACATGTCTAGAGTTTTCACTGTTTTCCTAGAAGTATTGCATTCTGGTCATTTTAATGACTCCTTCAGAGGAGCTTTCAATGAAAACCTTCAAGTAGGAATATTTTGAGAGTAGGCAATATTCTTGCTGTCTGTGTGAAGAGCATTGGGACTCCTTGTCATTCATCTTCCAAACCAAACATACTCATTTTTATGGGCTAAGACTTGTTGTTTCCTCAGCTTTGTTAGTAATATCTTGTAGAAAAAAACCCCTGATTTTAGCTCTGTTCCATTAATAAAAAAAAAAATTCCCTGCTTTTATACAATGGCAAAATGATTACAGCCATTTGCAGCAGCTTACACAGTAACAAGATTATCTATTTGTGGCACAAATCCACATTTCTGTAATAACTGGCAAAATGAAGGAGGGTAGAATTTATGCTGAAGTTTATTTCCTCCAGTATTTCAGTGCTTGCTCTGTAAAGCTGATTTACTGTTCTGTTTTCTGCTGCTGATGTTAACATTTTGAGGTGTCTACCAAAAGGAGAAAAAAGAGAAAACTTTGAAAGACAGAGAACCTAGAACCAAACCTCAATAAATCCATTACCTAACCCTAAATATAAGGGGGCTTACACATATAGCCTATCCTACCTAGAAAAGCTAAATTGTGTTACAGTACCTTGATTTGTTCTTTTAAGTCCTCCTGTGTTCTGTCTGTGCACTTGCATTTAAATTGGAGAGCCTTTGCATAACATGCTGCAATAATTTACTGCCTAGTAAAAAGTAGTTCTATTTATAAATGTTTTCCTAGTAATACTATCCTTCCCAGCTGTAAAAAACTGGTGAAAGCTTCTTTAGAAAGAAGGTAGTAATGAAAAATTAACAATTGGCTTAAAAAAAAATCATATTGGAATGTCTGTTCACTTATGAGGTGCCCCTGTGAGTTCATCATCTTGCTTTTCCTTTTTCTTTTTTCCCTTTAAATCTCCTTATTGAAACTGGAAGCAGTGCATTGATCATCTTGAAAGATCAGAGGCACTAATGAATAATCAAAAAGGTATTATTTTCATATACCTCATACCTGTAAGCTTTCTTTTGAACAGACAGACATTATCTGGGTTTACTGTAGTCCACAAAATGTCCTTGCAAATACTGTAACTGTTTTAGTCTCCTTTCCCTTGAACTTAATTTTAAAAAAGAAAATATAAACAATGAAATGTCAACTGAGCTAGTGGTTTCCTTAGGAAAACTTAATACTGCAAATATTTTCTGAAAGTTGTACCTTAATTACTCATAGAGGTCTGTAAGAAAACAAATGTTTTAGCAATCAATACACCTGACATACTAAACTATTTTTTTTTCAAAGCGAGGCTATTGCTATCCTTATTTTACTATCAAGCTTATGCAAATATCATTGCACCACCCTTCAGAGGTTGTTTTCTGCACATCTTTGCTATTCACAATTACTCTGGCAAAGCAACTGAAATCTGAAACCCATCCACTGTTTTTCTACACTTGAGTTCCTTCAGTAATAACAGATCAAACACAAAATGAAGTTTGTAGGTGCATTTCCTTTTCCTTCTCCTAATGGTAAATGCATAGATGCCGAGTTTGCCTTGGCTATTGCAGATGATGTTTACTAGCCTGTTTCCCTCTTGAAAATACATTGCCTCATGCTCCACATTTTAATCAACATTTACATTCTAAAAGTTACAGTGGTTGAAGGTCTTGCTGTCAATATGACTTGCACTATACAGGACCTCTGTCCCTCATCTGAGTAAGCTTGGAGATCCCAGAGCAGCAGCCTAGGCACACCAAAGTACCTTATGCCAATTTCTGCTTCTATGAAAAGATATAAGTCTAGATAGCCAAAATCTTCCAGGTTTCTCTTACCATCTACATTCTAATAAATTTGGGAGCAGATTCTGGTATCCTTTCTAAACATAACTCAAAGAACAAGTACTGTTGGAGTGAGTACCTTTATCTCCTCTTTTCCCATGTGCTATTGAATCCTCCTGTAAGTAACTGATTAGCAGAGAGCTGATGTTCCTTCAGAGAGTGTGTATCCATGAAACTGTGATGCTGGGAGTTCTCTCCAAAATGGGACTTTGGAGACAAAGGCACCTTTGAATAAAAAATTTTTCTCCTTGTGGATATTCCTCACATTCTGATCAAATCTGCTGTTTTTATTGGATCTTGCCATGTCATGAAGGACAAAGAGTGCACCAAGTCACCCCAAAGCTTACGATGCCTCTTTTACAGTGCATACTCTGGCTGTCACATCTGCTAGACAGCAGGTATTTAAATGATTGCAGTGTTAGTGCAGAGTCTTAGGGGAGTAATGTCTTCTTTAAGTTGCTAATAGTTTAATATTCATGGTATTTTTTTACTACTTTTGTAATGTCTGGTGCTTGACACACATCACAAACCTCCAATGCAAATATAAGTTACCAAGCTGCCTCCTTCCTTTAGAGTTCTATTGCAAGGCAGGACCCAGATGTTTTCTCTGGAGACTTACTGTCCTTATCTGGAATAATGTTTGAGATGTGTCTATTATTTCAAGCTCTTCTTCTTAGTATAGATCTTCAGGATCAAACTTCTCAGTGTTCAGGTTAGCTGTGATGCTGCTGCTGCCTTTCCTATCATCTTCTCCCTCTTGGGTCCTGGCTGTGTATGTTTGAGAAAAGTTTGTTCAAATGTCACCACATTGAGCAATGGCACAGTACAAATTGAGACAACTATTTCTGCACATGGGATTGTGAGAAAATTAAATAAGTCTGTTCTCCAATCTGAATAAATAAAAAAAACAAACCTGTGTGGATCCCATCTAAACTGTTCAGCATCAGTAAGATATTGCAGCAGTCAGAGCAAGCCAGCTGCTTTATCCTATTTCACTTTTTAAGTGCAGGTCATTTATAAATAGTAGTATTATTGGTCTAGTTGTCAGCAAGATTAGACAAGCATTCAGTGGAGTTGTGGGTTACGTATTACTGGGTTCAGTCAAATTGTGGTAGTAGATGACTTAAAATATTGTGACCTTGTGTTCATGAAAATCACTAAAATCTTCATCTCCAGACTCCTGCATGTCCTTGGAACTAATTTTATTTGATATTAGATATGACCTGACTGTCCCAAAAATGTGTATGTACAAATATCTCAACTCTTTTATTTCCAGCATTTGCAATTGCTAAATCCTGTTTCGATTCTAGCCAATCAACAAGGATAATCTCTGATTTTACTCTCAACCAGCACCTTAGATAAAATGGCATTTAGGAAAAATATGCCTCTGGAGATCATGCATCCTTGGCATATTATATGACTGGTTTATATTTTATTTCTCCATCCTAGAAATGATTCCTTCACCCTGACAACCCAAGAAAGAATATATGTCCCTCTGTCTGTCATACCTGATTGTCAATTTTGAGCTGCAATCTGATAAATCAGTTTTGTGCAACTGATGTTTTTATATTTTTTACTGGCATACTTCAAGTATACATTTTGATTCTGATATATATCAGCTATAAACCTTTTCATTTTTTATTTTGTTGTTTTAGCACTCTAGTAATTTTAAGATTTAGGAATAATCTCTGCCAAAGTTATACCATATTTGGCACAGCTGAAAACTGCAGTTTATGTAAGTTTTGAAGATTTCTTTCCCCACCGCCAAAACTCTCCTACTAAGGCAGGAAACTAATAAGGATTAAGGTGAAGAATTACATGGAAGACCATAAATCTTGACCTAGCCACCTTCCTTTAATTCCCATCCTCTGTTGCTCTGTCACATTGCTGACATTACTGATAAGCTCTGTGCAGTGTGGCCTTCTTCCCAGTTCTTTACTGAGCCACAGCACTGCAGTGGGAACTTGAATGTCTCTTAGCAGGAGCAGCGAATGGAAATGGATGGAGTAGCTTAAGACTCTTCCCAACAAAATCCTTGTACCTATGGGCCCTCCCCAGCCTTTGGCAGGCTATAGGAAACCACACGTGTACCCATTAGCTTGGGTAACAAATCCCTTTGTTTGCTATCCTGATATATGCCAACAATCCTTGGGACAGCTGATGTCCAACTTGCTTCTCTCTTAAACCAACTTTGCCCAATCCAGCAGCTGATAAGGAACAAACTGTGTAGGACCATGTAAGCTTAAATATATACTATTATTAGTGACTACCAGGCTCGTTTTGTTTTACAGTTTTCTGTACCAAGTTGCGAGGAATTTTGAAGACCAGGCCCCATTATATTACTGTGCTAATATACTTAAAATTTCTTCAATAATCTGAAGCTAACAATATGCTGGGCCAGCATCTTAATTTTACAAGATAAAGACTGTTCCAAAGCACTGAAGTTATTCACTGAATACAGAATTAATCTAATTCTCTTAGATCAGACTTTACATGATATTAAATATATTCTGACAGCACAGTAATAAAGAAGAGTAAAAGAAAATAGTATGCAGATCTTACTGGCTACATCCATCTTCATATTACTTTGGGGGAGATTTTTTTCCCACCTAAACTTTGAGTTAAAAGAACCTGGCACAAAACACAAGTAAAAGGAGAGGGGTTCACATCTAACAGCTCATGTTTGTTACTATTAACAAGCCTCTGATGTCATCAGTCATGACAAGTGGTTTGGATCTATCATGAATCATCAGATAAGAATTCAGGCATATTATATAAAAAAACCCAGACATTCAGTTAGTAGCTGGAATAATATTAATTGACACAGATCAATTTTTTTTTTTACAGTGGATCTTAACATAGCATAATCTTGACTTATTAATATGAATAAAATACCATGCCATGATTCCCAAAATGTACAGTGAGTTTAGCCAAGTCCCCCTACAAACTGCAAAGATGTCAGACACCAGTGTGAAACAGCATTGCCAAATTCCTGGGTGTCTTCTATCTTTGGCTGGTTTTTGACCATGGGGTATTACTGCACAGGCCAAGGACAGATAGTTGTGATTTGTGCTTCTTCACAGCTACCCACAGCTTTGTGAACTGGAAAATTGCTGACTGGACAGCATCCAGCAACCACCCAGGGCTGTGCTAGAATGGCCAGGAACTTGGGAACATAATCATTAATCTGTGCCTGTGCTGCTTGGGCACAGGTAACAGGCTCACTCATGACCTGCCTAGGGCATTGAAGAAGCAGGACTTCTGACAGAGGCTCAGGATTGCTCCCTCACTGACCTGAACACAGTGGCAGGGCCTGTGCCAAGCACTCAGCCATCAGTAAAGCACACAGTAAAGAATCCTGAATAGAAGTGAATATATGAACAAAAGAAAAGAGTTGGCAGAAGTCATAGTTTAGACCTGATAGTTTTGTTTCTTTGCCCCAGCTTCCTATACACAATATTTTTTAAACCCTTATTATGCTTTTGAATGCCTTTACTGGGCATATTGTCAGTGTTATAAAGGTTTCTTTTATGCATTGCGGTCCCTTTTGTTCATGTTCCAGCCTACTGTAGGGAACACCAAGTTTTCTTCCTAGTCTTTGGGCTAGAGAGCCTAAAGAGGCTGCAGATGCCTCAAATGCAGTGTCCTGAGCCCTCCTACACAAAATACTGCTGTGCTTCTCTGTACATCCCAGGACTTCAAGGGATTTAGGCCAAGTGCAAAGGCACAGAGCTGAAACTCAATTTCTTTTGAGGCTGCACCACTGTCACCTCGTGAACTTGTCCTGAAGCTTATATTATATGGTTACACATGTACGAGCTTGCTACAGTCCATTGTATCTGAGCAATTGATTAAATGGACTCCACAGAGAAAATCTGGAGATTCAGGCACTTTGGACTTTGTATACAGCAAGAGTTGTTGCTCCTTCTCTTAGGCATAAGATTTGAAAATAACTTCACAAAATGAAGCTGACGAAGGGGAACACAGGATTTTTTTTTCTTGCATGTATTCAATTTCTTTTTTTAAGCAGTTGTATTAATAAAGGATCACTGGAGACATTCACTGTCTCTAAGTCTCTAGTTTTAGGAAGCTGTTCATCTGATCTTATAAAACATTAAGCATTACTTGTGATCTCTGATCACTATATTTTAATAAAACAGCTCAACCCTTCTTTCTTCTATTCTCTGCTTCTTATCTCCTGGACTAGTTTCTCTAGTTCACCTTTTCTTATAGTATTACATTATTTATGTAAATAATTTCCATTGTCCAGATTCATGGAGCTTTCCTTCCAGTTTAACTTCCCAGGAAATTACATTCTGTATTAAATAAGGACTAAATTCAGTTCATTCAACAGTCTCCACAAGGCAGAATATGTAGAAGTGCAGCCAAGCCATGAAGTCTCCCTGATCTTCTCTCTGGGTTACCGTGTGCCTTACAGTCAAGCTGTGCTGTTGGGGTCTCTGCACGTGTTGTTGCCTGCACACAGATCCTCACAGTAAGGACTAAGCTCTCCCTGGAAAACCTGATGTAAAACCTGTATGTGTTTGCTCATGAAATAAATGTGAGTTCAGACTCAAGGAATGTCTTTACACAGTCCTCTGACAAAGCTGGTTAGATTTAAATGAAATTTGATTAGATTAATTTTGAGCTGTAATTTCTGATTCCCATTCCTGACTTGTGAAAAGGTATATATGAACAAATTTGGCAGGTTTTTTCTGTCCTGTCCATTCAGAAATTAGGTTTTACTTTCATGATTTATACATAGAGCATTACTGGCAATAGGATACATTTCCTTATCATACTTTAAAAATTCTCCTTACTGCACAAAATTTGCTTTTAAAAATATTGTTTTAGCTTTCCTAGTTATTATGAGTAAATTTATGTTTAAAAATATAATTTCAGCTGATACTATTATATACATAGATTGCAAAAGTAGTATTTAGAGAGTGCCATGACATAAACCCCGTATAATATAAATAAACCCTCTAGGGTAGATTATTCTGTTGGAAGTACTCAGAAACCTGAGTTCAACATGCATGAAAAGATGAACACTTCTATTTTAAAAATTATCTTTCTGTTTCAGAACAAACACCACATTGCATCACAGTTAAGATGTTTTGAGGTAAAGTCCATGAAAAATCTGCTTAAAACCAAACACAGTCCAAAACCTACAGGCATCAGTAAATCTGTGTAAGAAAATGTACTTATATACACTATTCTGATAATGGCATGGGGTATTTTCAGACTCCTTTAACACATGAAAACCAGTAATTGGAAAATTTAATCATATAATTGCATATATTTAATCACTTTATGTAACAGAATGACAGAACTTTACTGAAATGTTATTAGAGCTTTTATTTTTAAATTACTTATTGAATAGACTAATTTTGACCTTTAGCCAAAGATAAAATTAGCCATAAAAGGAAAAGAATAAGATCTTCAGGTACTGCAATTTGTGATAGCTACTACAAGGTCAGAAGAGCTTTGAAAGTTTATCACTCCTGTCTACTCAATTAATTCAAGACATCTGTTTGGATTCTAGATGTGTCAAGAGACCTAGTTTAAATGAAGCAGTAACTTTACAGCGATAATATTTTTTATTATTTTTCTAAGCACTGAAGTTACTCCTGAGTTTTGTATTATAAACATATTATCTGTTCTTAAATTCTGTCTACAGGGTAAACCAATTGCAAACTAAATTTTTAATGTATTATATTTTCCATATCGCACTTCACTAAAAACATCCAGAAAACTGCAAATAATTTTTACTTTATCATTTTAAAGCATCCTACTGGAATGGCCAATAGACAATTTTTTTTCTTGTGGTTTTCTCTTTGGTACAGAAAAGCTCTCTCAGGACTTGCTTTTGCGAGGGTTCAATATCATTCAGTAAATGCAGTTAGTAAAGGTAATAGTGCTATGGAACTATAGATTTTATTAGCCATAAGAAGTCATTATGTTGGTGACCCAGTCACTGCACATTAATCCTTTGGGATTTACAGCTTCAGAAGAACAGTCCCTTATTGATCAGCAAATTCAAGAGCAAGTAACACACAAACATGAGAATGTGCTCTGTGTCTTTTCAGTGGAGGTGCATCCAATTTAATAGTCTTGCTGCCACGAGAATGACTTACCAGAACATATTCTCTTTGTGCATAATTTTGTAGTGACTTTCAGTCTTTGTGATGATACAGGTCCCTTTAAATACTATTTTTCTTCATTTATTCACATTGTAAGCATAAAATCGCCACAGCACAGTTTTCAGTAAATGATCTAAATTCCATGCCTAATTTATAGTTTTAAAACCTGTTCCATTCCCTGTAATTTCCAAACTCTGCAGACTGTAACTCCCAATGATGACCCCAGATTTGCAAACAATTTATTAGATAAAGCCATATGTGCCATCTTGTTTATAAGTTTCCATAAACTGAAGATGTCTGCATATTCCATTTGTCCATTTCTTCTTCAGGATTATAGTTCTTTAATCGTATCTGTTTTTCTAATGAGGCACGTTTCATTAAAAAGACTAAAAAACATATTCAATCTATGCAATTAGAGAGTTAATTTCATTTTTATATTTTCTACTTGATTGTTATTTTATGTCTGGAAAATTTGACAAAATGGCTACCTGTAAACGCTTAGTTAGGGAGATGATACCTGCTTATACAGCGTTCTTGCCCATGGTATCTCTATATTTAGTCCTATGAAGTCTTTAGTCAATACTAACCGAAATTAATCACTTTATAAATGAATAGCTATGTCACACTGGAGACCATAATGAATTTCACAGCTAAGCACCATTTCTGTATTTCAAGGAAAGGTCAAAACTACATATTGTATTCTCAACTAGACTGCAATCTCATTTATATATAATGAGTCTCAAAAGGTTATGACTTTACATTCATTATGTTGTCATTACAATTTGTATATTCTTCCTCTAGGTCCCAAGACCTATACATTCTCCTCATGGAGTCAGTATACATTTATTAGTTAGAAAATAATTTAAATTCCTATTGCGTTTGACAAGTAGTATAAGCTGAAGGTGTTAACACCTCCCTGTCTTTTTCCTCTTAGTTTAGTTGCATTTGTCTGTAGTATACACAAAGGATGCACAGGCCTGCTGTTCACATTAGAGGAAATCCTTCCCAGACCTAGAAACTATCAATAGAAAATTCTGAGATGAGGGTGTACCTTCATGCTGCTATTCATTCATCATCTTTGTCACCTAGATAATATTCAAAGGCAAATTCATATGTATTTCTAGTTCTAAACAGAACTTCTGTCATAGTTCAGACACAAGCTACGTTTGTAAAGTCTTCACCTTTCAAATTTCCTGCTCATGGAAAATTTACACTTTGTGACCCAGCTGAAATTCATAATTTGTGAGACATCCTATCCTTACAGTAGTGTTGGGCCATCAGAGACTTCTTGTTACAACCCTGAGTGCCAAGATATGCTGTACTGTCCAGACTGTGGACCTCAGCTACATCTTCCATGTTACCTGCTTCTCACAAGAGAAGACCAGTCCAATGGTTAAAGCAAGACTCAGGGTGTAAAAATAAAGACTTTGAATAATTTCTCTTGAGAGGCAACAGTACAGTAATTACTAGTTAAAAGAAGCAGAAGAAGGCATATAGTTATAAAGACAGAGCTTAACAGGTAAATGTTTTCAATCTTTGATCTTATTTTACAGTTAGCACCATGGAGTTTTTCCATATGGGAAATACATTTCAGACTGTTTCTTTGGATTAAAGATGTGGAAAGTAGACTGGTAGTAAAGCTGCCAGTAATATTTCTGCCAGGTGAATCTTGAGACTGCTGGCTTTCTACAGTGATGTTTATTTGTTTTTCAGTCCACAGACGAAGCAAGGCTGTGCTAACTAAAACAAGGTATAATTACATGAAAAATTAATATGTATCAGGACACTCTGAATTACACATACTATAAAATGTAGATATTATCAGAAAATTACCACCTCACTAGAAAACCCTCTAGGAATTCTGTGCACAAGTTCTTATTTTACTGGCAAAGACTTTTTTAGCATTCTCTCTACTTTTAAATATCACATTTATTGCAAAACATGTAGTCACTGGGTTAATATAAGGGATTACAGTAATCAGTTATGTTTAAATGGCATGTATTTTTCTAAGCAGCAGTTTATCATGAATTACTTCTAGAAAAAGTAATTTAAGTGATTCATCTCTTTCTCTTACATAAAAAAGAAATTCAGACTAAATCCATTTTTTGCCTTTTAGATTTTCTACAATTATTTTTATGAAGAAAACCTCAGACCCCTACAATCCAATATAAAAAGACAACATTTATCACTTAGATCTCCATGTACAATGTCTAATACTTGAGTGTTAGCAAAATGTCAAAAAAATAGTAGAGTTTTATGTCCTACATTTCTCCCAAGAATAATGACATGGACAAATACTGCAGACTTTAGACTGGTCAGTATAAAGTTACTTGGGACTGTTATTAACTCTTCTCCCTGAGGTTATCCTTCTCTCTGCAGCCTCATTTAAGTGTTCCTTTCCCAAACACTCCAGTTTATTTATTAATAATATTCTATTATATTTATTAAGTGAAACAATGGCACACTTATGATAGTAACAATTTTTTTCAGAAAAATCAAGTTAAAACTGGACATCTGGGAAACTACCAATATTTTTCTTTCATTGGTTATCTTGAAACTTGTGCATCTGAATTTTCAAACTAGTTTTCATTTTTCAAGTAACTAAATTCATACCATGCTACATAACTTATCACCTGGCTTCCTTGCTGCAGAACAAGCCATTTTCAGTTAGCAACCATCTTGTACCTTGCTAGCATATACAGTGCTGCATTAAGCCTGGATAGCCAGTGATGTCTCAGTTAAGAAACAGGGAAAAAGTCTTCAGAGCTACCACATCCATCAGGTTTTTTATTGATTTCAAATTATTCCCTTGTAACTAAATAAATTTGAATCCTGACATGGATTGTTACCTTGTGTTCACTGCATTGCTCTACTTTTTATACAACATTTGACAAAATTAGTGTCAAATTAAGAAACTAAACAAAAGAAAAAAGGACCTTGAGAAACAAACCATGAAAACTGTGTACCTATGTAATCTTTCTATTCATTCATATGTTACAATAAGGGATGTATGAAAAAATAAATCACTTTTTCTTTTGTTCAAAATGATGATAAAGTTATCCATGTAAGGAGGTTTCTAGAGTCAGAGGATATACACAATGTTGCTTGAAATCAAATAACTCCAAGGCACCTGAGCTCCTCATTTACTAATATAAACTTTGGTGTGTTGATTTAAGATAGCATTTTTGTCACCATCATATTTCGTATTCATTAACAACTTCATTTCCAGCCAACTGTGAAATTTTTAAAGAAATGCCAACAAAAAGATGAAAATCTTTCCTTCTCATGAGGATGTGAGAATGCCCGCAGTTCTCTCAGGGTTTTTATTTCATTTTCCACAGCTTGACCTCATATCGTCCTTTTCCTTGCAAATTTATCTTCTCACACAGAAACTAGAAACTAGAAAACAGAGCCATATTGGTAACATTACCTCAAGGATTAATTTATATTTACTTAATTTGTATGTAACAGAATATCTATGAATATTCAATCACATTGCTTATTATTTTTTAGTTCTTAAAAATGTCCTAATTCCGGGGGGCATACGGGGGGTGTGTTGGGTGTTGGAAGTTAGAAGGGACCACAGGAGGTCATCCAGTCCAACCTGCCTGCTCAAGCAGGATGCTCTAGGGCAAGTTACTGGGATTGTGTACAGGAGGCTTCTGAGTGTCTCCAGCAAGGGAGACTCCACAGTCTCTCTGGACAACCTGTTCCAGTGCACAGACACCCTCACAATAAAGTTCTTCCTTGTGTTCAGGTGGAACTTCCTGTGCATCAGTTTCTGCCCACTGCCTCTTGTCTTGCTGGGCAGTGCTGAGCAGAGCCTGGATCCTTCCTCCTGACAGCCTCCCTTCAGCCATTACTGACACTGATGAGGTCCCCTCTCAGTCTTGTCCAGGCTGAACAGGCCCAGCTCCCTCAGCCTTTCCTTGGGACTGAGGTGCCCCAGACCCCTCCTCTCCCTTGCAGCCCTTTGCTGGACCCACTCCAGAACCTCCCTGTCCCTCTGGTCTTGAGGAGCCCAGAACTGGACACAGCACTTCAGATGTGCCTCACCAGGGCAGAGCAGAGGGGCAGGATCACCTCTCTTGCACTGCTGGCAATGCTCTTCCTCATGCACCCTGGGACACCATTGACCTCTTGGCCACTGCTGGCTCATGGTGGCTTGTTGTCCACCAGGACCCCCACGTCCTTCTCTGCAGAGCTGCTTGCCAGCAGGTCAGCCCCCAGCCTGTGCTGGTGCATGGGGTTGTTCCTTTTAAGTACAGGACCCTGTTAAAGTTTATAAACACAGAACTTCAGCTCTGCTTTAATAATTATAGAATTGCAGGTAGATCACTTCTGATCTTTTCATGGAGTAAGTATCATTTACACATCTCTCAGCCAAAACTACTCAAATAAGGGATATTACTTTTCTGTTAATGACCTGAAAAGATCTAAAGCATTTTCTGGTAAGATCTTGAAGGATGAAAACAAAGAAAAAGAAGATTATAAAAAAATAAAGCAGCCAAAATAGGAAAGGTTCTTGCACACTGATATGAAATCCAGACTTTCAGTGGACTCTTAGGAGATGATAACTACAAAAGAATTAGTAGAAATATAATGAATAACTAACACAGACAACTGAGGAAAAAAGATGTGAAGAACTTCCCAACAGAGCACTCTAGGTAACCTTCTTGTAAATCACATTTTCAAAGTTCCAAATAGTTGCCAGCCCTTAATACTTTTGTCTATGTGTGGGACACTTGTGGAAATAACACTGTTTAATTCAGCACAGAAAAAATAATCAGTTTGTTCAGTTGACATCCCTGACAAAAGACAGTTAACTGATTACATATGCCATCTTGCCTCGAGTCTTCTAGTAGGAAACTATAAGAGAAGTAACAATCTCTTTGTCATACACAGTTTTTTGTGTGTATGAATCACAGCACAAATCTGAATAATACCACCAGCTAGTGCAAACGTACAGACAATGGCAGGGAGCACTAAATCGTTCAGGTTTAGGATCTAGAGAAAAGATTGATGCTGCTTTCATTTTCTCTTTGTCCCCATTTTTCAGATATTTCACAGAACTATGTTCATGCCTTTTTTTTTTTTTTACAAAACTATTTCCAAGATGTTCAGGAACTCTGTGGATGATTTATTTTGGCATCTTAAAAGGAGCACAAATTTTGACAGTATATTGAATATTAAAATTCCTCAAGCATTTCCTTATTTATTTTATTTAAATAGCTGTTTTACAAGTTTAGTGTTGTATTCTGATCGCCCTATCTCCTGAGAGCATATTTACCTAAATAACTTTATTCAGCTTGCCAACTATTTTAAAATTGACTAATTTCATCAACTTTTCATTAATCCACATAACAATTTTCTCCTTGTATTTCTATCCCCCCTGCAATCCATTTATAAGAGCTTTTATCCCTGTACTGCCAACTGGGAAAACCTTTAATGAGTTGAAAGCTGTAGTAAGAGATTTCCTTTTTTGTATCAATGCCTGCTGGAATGTGATTTCTTTGATGAGTGCAAGGACAGACCTAAAGAAAAACAACCTGAATATGTGGCATTAAACTTTCAGGGTTTACAATTGAATTTTACAAAACCTAGAACCACTTATTAGGCTTGAATGATGCTGCAGCTTTTGCTCTGAGAAACTTTGGGTTGATGCAGAGGATTTAAAACAATAAAGATCAGATATATATTCTCCAAATATTCTTAAATAGGATACTGTAACTCGGTGATCTTCAAGAGTTACCACTGGGTTTCCTGGTGGTCTCTAGTCTAGTCTAGCCCAGTACTGCAGCACCACAAAATCCAATTGAAGAGAGCTTATTTGAGAGGAACTGCCTGCATAAGGGAATTCAGCCTTTTTTCTTAGTAAGTCTAGTGATTTGTTCTGCACTACCTTTGCCTTTTGTTACTTATTTTCTCTTTTGCGTGCCTTTCTCCATCACCCAGTTTTCTGCATCCTGAAATAACAGTCTAAATGAATTGTAGAATTAAAAAATATGTGAAAAACAACTACTTAAGGAGGGCATTTATCTTTGCTTTTAAAATTATGGGAAATAACTTTCTTGCAGCAGAATAATCTTGATTTTTCGAGCAGACTCTACCTCTTAACTTAGTAGTTCAAACTCCAGCAGAGCCAAAACCATCTCTGCTCTGATGGCACCAGTTTGACATCTGAATTCTTATCAGTCATCCTAAGAGCCATCCTGCAATTATCTTCTAGAGAACAATGTATTAATACTAATGAAATACTAATTAAAATCACTTCTGTTACACTTTAAGACAAAGGAAACACCCCTGTGGATGGCAAAGAAAATGCTAGTGGGTCAATGAAATTTTGTAATCCCTATTTTAAATATTATTTTACCAGAGAAAAGTCAATCTAACACCAATTATATTTTACAAATGAGGGATGGGGGGTTTTTAGGCATAATTTTTGTCTTTAACATGAGAAGTTATTATGATAATGAACTTGCTATATACAGCTCATTTGCACTGAAATCTTCATAGCTGAATGGGCAAATAACGATGAACTTCTGTTATTTCTTTCATGAAAAAATAAGTTTACTGAACATTTTTTGCAAGGTATGTGCAATAATAATATGACTGGATACACCACATAAATTCCTCAGGTCTCTAAATGAAAATTAAAACTGTGATAGGAAAATAACATTTTGAAAAAAATACCTTTTCCCCTCTCTTTTTGAAGCACTCACTATTCAAAAGCAGAAAAAGGCCATTTTCAGTAATTAAACTAGAATATATATTGTGTCTAATACAACCTACTCTTTGCAGTGAAAAAATCAATAATATTAAGAAGCACCATAAATCTCATTATTGATTATTTTATATTTCTTTAATAGCTCTACAAAATGATTGGTGAAATTTTTTCTTTAAATCACATTCAGCATTGTTTGGTCATTGGATTCCCTCTTTGTTTTATCTGAGACCCACGGTCAGTATTTCACCTATACTGCAGTAATTACAAATAGAGGCAAACAGGGATGCCTAGAGATTTAACCTTAATGCTATTAGAATACATTCTTATTAGTGAATGGTAGCAGTTATGCTCTTTCTAGGGAAGGAGGCCTGCACTTTTTGTGCCTGACCTAATTTAGCAGTATTCCATGAAATTAATCTTAGAAAGAAGAAACCATTTTTGTGAATTTGCTGCTCATGTTAGAAATCTCAAGAGTTCTCATTAACAGAAAATTACATTCATGTGATCAAGAAAGCTTTTGTCATCCTGTAGATGAAATAAGCCCGTGTGGAGTCATGAACTAAACTGAAATTACTTGAAAAAGCAGCTAAAACAAAAAGAGGCTTTCTTCTTGATCTTACTAAAAGGAAGAAGGAATATGACTATGAAAATTGATTATTCATGTGAGTGGGTAGTTTCTATGAAAAAAATGCAACTAACAAGGTAGTCCAGACTTGGCACTGAACGTGTCCATAGGTGCCTGAAGCAGAATTAGTCCCCTTGCTGCATGGTCTTTGTTTGACACACAGGCAAACAGCTCCTACAGCAGTCACTTCAACACTTCCAGATGCAGCAACGTCCTCTTAATTTGTACACAAATGGAAGCCTACATGTTTTTCTATTATTAAATGCAGGTTGGCATATCATGAAGTGTTGTAGAGTCCAGTTGGCTTCCTGAAATGCTTAGAACTACTGTTAGTAATACATAATATACAAATGTATATAATTGCATATAATTTTGTTTATGTATATATCTTTGAAAATATGTGACTTTTAATGTATACACATTGTTTATCTATAAAAAAGAGATGAGGTAGACCTCTGCATAAGGATAGCTCATTCTTCATATTTATGGCTGGCATAGAAAGCTGTAATTGTGTCTACTCGATCAAGGCCATTGAGAAAAGTCATTAAGGCTGTTAACTGCTGCTGAGGTCTGCTATACACACATTTCAAGTTAAAAGAAGGGAAGAGAGAGGGAGAGGAGATGGTTTTGTGGCTTGTTGGTTTTAATTTTGTGAAGTTTTAAGAAAATAAACCCGTCTGACTGTATCACAAGATATCCTTGACAACAACAAGTTTTAAATCATGTATCAAACTTCCAACTGCTATCTTCTGAAAAAAGTCATGATTTTATATACTGATGAAACAGCAATCTGTTCACTTCCCATCACCTTATTTGCACAAGGAATATACTAGTTATTGACTCCCTTATGGGCACTTCCTGGAAAATACATCCAGTACATTCTGAATCCATGGTAGAACTACGGATCAAAGCAGGCTTTGCACCAATTTATTCTCCCATGAGTTAAGCATTCCTTCAGGATGTGTATTTTACTAATATGTTAAACATGTGCTTTTTCCAGAAAGCTGTATATTGGCATCAGCCATTGAATTCTTTTACTTTTCCAGATCATTCTATGCATTTACTCTTCTATGAGACTCAAGACAAATCCTGTGGTAATTTTTAAGGGAAAACATCTATAGTCTGCATTTAATAAGAACTGCAGAGTCAAATGTCATATTTAATTAATCTTAACACTTCCAAAACTGGAAGCACTCTGGCATGCCCTCTGTGTTTAACATCCCTGTTTAAATTATGAATTTGTAAATATTTCATCATTGCTTATGATTACTTCCAATAACAAAAACCACCCCAGGGCAACAGGGAGCACTAGCGATGGTTTGGGAGCTGGGCTCCTGCCCAGCTCCACGCTCACCTAAGGTCCTTGCTGAGCCAGAACAGGAAGTTCTCACCACTGCTTGCTTCTAAATACAAAAAGAATGGCCTATCTCCTTCAAACCTGCAGCTGCTCCAACAGATGGTGACCTAGTAAAAAGGTTAGAAGAAAAAATCCAAAGTAATTATGTTGGTTGCAAGAGATACTACTCACATCAAGAGAACTGGAACTACTTTATAAAGGCAGTTTGAGTTTCTGAGTAATAATCAGAAATATCAGCAGAAGTCAAGGCAAATGGCTACTTAATGTTAAGCACAGCAAAATTAGCATCTGTGCAATCCTAAATTTATTCTTAGGTGTAACATCAGTGCTAGTCTAACTTCTAGACAGTGATGTGTAGTCAGTTTACATTCATCTAACAAGGATGTCACTAAGTAAAATTTTTCCTTCCTGAAGACAGGGAATAAATAGTATCTGTGTGTGCCTTGTGATGCCAGAAAACACCAACAACAGAATTAAGTTTACTTAATGAATTTTTGGTGCTATCTATATGTTTAGTTTTTATAAGGTTGTCTACTTCACATTCCATGTGTCACCTAAGACTAACAGGTTGGCGCAATGGAGTTCAACTTTTTTTGAGACAAGATTCCAGCTATTCAGATTTGCAACAGTTTCCCAGTGGTTATTCTCAGGTGTTGCTTCATGGCATAATTCCCCTTTCTATTTATGTAGAACAGAACTTTTTCTTTTTGCAGAATGTGCTTTTTCCTTTTAGCATGTTCTGAAGCTTATTTCAGTGATGAGTGAGAAATCTCCTCCTTTCAGAGGAACTGAACACTTACTTTAAATACCTTTGAAGTCACTTGCTGAACATGTCTGTAAATAAGAATTGTCCATGCATTGTGTGCAGCCTCATTTGGTATGAGTACCAAGAGAGAGAAAAAAATTGATTATAAAACTGGCCAGCCCAGATCCAGCAAGGTGATACCAGCTATGGAGTCCTCCAGAACATGGCTTCTGGACAATCCAAACACGACAAAATTATGTGGAAATGTTCTGAACTGAAGCCACTTTTGGCTTGCCTGCCATGCCCTGCTGCTACACTGGTTCCAAAGTGTCTCTCTGGGTCAGGCAGACCCAGCTGCAGCACCTGAACTGACTCCACCAGTTTGCAGTGTCCACGTTGAGCAGTCCTGGGAGACAGACTTAAATTCTTCCTCAGTCTGGGAAAGAGAGCTTCTTCCAGTCTGTTTTTGTTACAGATAATGGAGTCTTGACTTGATTTTAATGCTTCAGAATTTTTTATTTACACTTACTGGAAACACTATAAATAATATTCTACTGTACAATGTTGAGCAAACAAGAACGGGCAAACCCAGTTCCAAAAGGAGACTATTAGCGCACAATAAACATAAAGAACTTTTCCCAAAAAGTTTCCATTGAAGTAAATTTAATAATAAAGACATTCATAACTTTCTTTGAGAAACAGATTTATCTTGGAAATTACACTGTACTACTTACTGGCTCTGAGAGTGCTACTGAGAAGCACTTTAGACAAGTGTTCTCTGCTATTCTTTTTTCTTTAGATTGACATGGGCTTTACAGAAATATTTATTTTACCAGACTGATATAAATCTCTGAAATGCCTTATGATTTGCTTATACAACATTTAAGTTCTTAGTGAATATTCATGTTTCAGCTTTTAAATTTTTTTTTCTTCACCTGCATTAGAAAGATTTGGTATTTGTTTTGTGTATGAAAAATATTTGCTACATCACCTTCACACTTGTGCTTCTTAAAGACAGACTTGCAGTCTCTGTTTTGGTTTATTTTGAGAGACAAGATGTTTGATCTTTAAATGGGGATTGACTGCAAGTTATTGAAAGCTCTGTATGGGCCCTATGGAAAAAATATGTCCTATATGTTTTAAAAATTTATTACATTCCATATGCCTAGTTTAGATTCATATTCACTTCTTCATATTTTCACTGTCATTCATTCTTCCTGCATTAAAGATCTGAGTTTAATTCCTTATTCTTCCAACCTGTTTTTTAAAATAATCTGGTAACTTTAGCCTTAAGTGCAAACATGTATGTCTTGTCTTGTTCACTAATTTGAATTCACCTTTATTCACGCTTTCCTCTTCAGAAAATGCCATAAAGTTTAAAAAAAAATTTAACTTATATCAATTACACAATCTATTTTTATAAATTTGTATTAATTAATGTATTAATTAACAGTAGTAATTAACACGTAGCCATTCTAGCCTGTAAAACTTTTTCATACTATTACATGTCCAAGTGCTACAGAAATCAATATGGAAACTCACATTAATGAGCTAGGATTTCACTGTTAACTTGTTCCAAAAGAAAAATGCCAGGCTCCCGTACAGTGCAGTGTGCAAAGACCAATGTGCCAAGCCTCTGGAAGAAAAACTCATTGCCATTTTATATGGAGCAAGGTTGAGACAACGGGTTTCACAGAACAAGCTAGATTTTGCACACTTGCTCTCAAAAGTGAGCTCAGTGTTTATGAAGACTGAATTTTAGTGGTTCAGAATACCTGCAGACTGTCCTCATGAGTCCAGACTGCCAAGTCCAGACTTAGAGGTTTCATTGGTCTCTTCAGGTCAGAGACATTATGTAAAGGTGAGAAGGAAATGAAACTAGACAGGAGCCCTCTTAAAAATGACCTTGGAACATCTGCAGAAATTGCTAACAGGCTGCTAAGCCATTGTCTCAGCACAGATGCTTTGCTGCCTTCTTCAGCCATGGCTTCCCACCTAGATCTTCACCAGATCACCACAGTAAATGGCAGTGGTCCAGTGCACCACCTACTTGAAAATGATTGGAGAGAACTAGCATGGAATTAAGAAAAATACTTTCTCCTGCAAGGATCAGCACTGTGTAGCCATGGAGAGAATATCGCAATAAACTGTGAGAGCTAATTTATAGCCTTAATATATAAAATTATGCTTTTGTATTATTCTGGTTTTACAAAATTGAGCACAACCTGTTCTGGCAGAAAAAACCAGCTGTCTGAAGTAACTTCTTGTTACATCTCCAATGGCACATATTTTTCTATCGAGTTACAGATAATTATATGAAATTACAACATTTTACTAATCTTTGTGAAACAGCTAATTTAGTTGTCTCTTTTTTAATTTCTTTGTTTGTCTTTTAATTCTCTACTTTCACATTCTAAAGAGTAATCTGAAATGCAGAATAGATAAGAGCAGGATTTCACAGCTGTTTTTGATAATCTTAAATGTGGATCATCTACAATCCCATCTTTATTGCTACAAATTTTGTCCAGGTATTAGAACACTGTATTGAGTACAGCTCTCCTGTACCTTGTAGAGAGTTTTCAGACTTTTCTGTTAGAAAAAAATCCAACCAAATGGAGTCAGTGCATGGTCCAGCTAAATTGACTGTTCTTTTAAAACTCCAAAGAGCTGAAGGTCCCCTCTAACTCATCTCAGGACTTTCCCTTCTGGACTGCCAGTGGAGTAAGTCCTTGCCCCTAAATTGCTGCATGTGCTGTACTGCACCAAACAGAGGCCAGTGCCAAAACTGCAAGGTGACTGCAGATTTTCTGTCTATTGTGCACTTCAGTCTGTGCCCGGGTACTAATATCCTTCTACACTGCAGGTGTGTGTGGTCTTTTAACAAGTAGGCATAATAGAATATAAAAAGATTGCTTCATACAAAAGAAAAAAAAAGAGAGTAATTTATTTGTAAATTTTTGTAATACCTTAATTAGACTAGCTAATTAATGCTTCTGGAGCATGTGAATTATGCCTTTCACAGGCAGGGGAAATTAGAGAACTGTAGGTCTCTTTGAAAATCTTGGTCATTACTCAAATTGCTTTAATTCCTATGAGACTTCTTCTTGAAACACAGAATTTTTTTTTCCCCGCAAAACCTGCAGTGAGTCCATAAGCTACATACACAGAATCATACAAAAACAAACTAGCTTTGATTTTTCAGTGCTCAGCAACCAGAAAGAGAATCAAGGTTAAATTGAGATGCAAATACTGTATGGTTCTTAATATCAAGGTATTTTACTAAAGCAAACCAGTTTTGTAATATTCCTTAACATTCTTGCACTTCCAAATAATGGGGTATGTGTCATCTTTGAGTATTTAATTTTGGCAAAGATTTGCTGATCTACAGACAAACACATGCAGGTTAGTTTTCACTAAAGCTGGTAAAACAAAACCTCTGGACACGGGCTATGGAACAGACAAAAACACAGTTCTGGGATTTTTGCAGTTGCGTGTTTATATAGTGAGCAAGAAAGGTAGTAAATAAGGAAGCTTGTTTCAAGTAAGTGTTGTATGAACAATTTTGTACATTTCCAGCATTTTAAATGCAACTGAAATATAGAGACAATAAATGTAGGGTTGCAGAAAGTTTCAATCCGCTTCATCTGTTTCATCTGCTGACTGCCATTTGAAAAATGCAAATTTCTACTGTTCTTTCAGTATCTGGGAGTGTTTTCTTTCTAACAGTAGACTTTTAAGTTTCAGTGCCAAAAAACTTTAGTAGATTGTCAGCCTTTGCTACAAACACCATTCAAGCAAATCAACTTCTCATTTGTAGTTTAAATTACTGAGCAAACACAATGGAAAACAAAAACAACCTAATCTTGTAACATACCCAAAAGGCTTCTTAGGTAGACTTCATACACTTTTTAAAGTGATGAATGAATGACTATCCTTGTATAACCAAGCATTTGTAAGAAAAAATTCTGAAAGAAATTGTTTAGTAAAAAATGAAAATATTGTACAAATCAGCTGTAAGGAATTCAGAAAAGGCTTCTGTGTATGCAAGCATAATGCCTTATTTTTCATACTGTCATATGCTATAAATTTAAGTGCTCAATATTGGACCAGCCAGACTTCAAAAATGAGTACTGAACCTGCCAGAAGAGATGCTTTCCATTTAAGCATCATCCTGGTCTGTGACAGAACTGTCTGACTTTTTCACATATACTGTTCTACTAGCAGAGATAAAATATTATCTCTCTTTAAATAACTATCTTTGGACCAAATCTGTTCACTTCAAGTGAGTTCAGTATGATAAATATTTTGATTTCTAAAATGATAAATGAAATCATCTAAACACTTAGTACTATTAGGTTATTTTTTGAGAATACTAGAATAAACTTGTGACAAAGGGTTGCTTTATAATTTCAGCCTAATGTAAGCACAACATGCAGTAGGTTTTTCTCTTTTCTCAGTGGTACTTGACCTTTACTTCACTGAATAGGTATCTTAATCTATTAGGCACTGTATGCTGTTTCCTATGGGAATTTCAATTCTCAATCAGACTTGATTGCTTTCCATTATGGTTTAAGGTGTTAGGAGACTCAACAGGACTGATCCACTGTAAGAACATGGATCTGAAAAGAACTCAAGAGTGACTGGTCACTGTTTAGCTGTCTGCTGTATGATGTAGCATTTCCTATGATCTGTGAATTATGTGATCAATTTGCAGCATTCCAGTTATTTTTTTCTTCTGTAGTGTTTCTCCCTGCTGGCCAGCCTGTCCTGATCCCAACATGTGACTCCCATAAAAAGGTCAGCATTGCTAGGTGAGTCACCTGCCATTAGGCAGAGAAAAATTTAATTGATCAATCATCCAGGTCAAAGGGAGTCCTTTTCATGATTTTAATAGACCTCAGTAAGGTTTGTAATTGAGAATAGGTTGCCTCAAGTTTGTTCTCAGGAGTGAACTTGTTAAAATCTTTAAAGGATGAACTTCTCCAGTCTCCTTTGACATGTATCGAGTTTTTTAATTAATTCATTTAGAATGTGCCTGCATAATTTGGTCATGTTGGCACTGAGTCATTATGCTTTCCTCATCTACTTTATCACTAAAATAATAACATAAAAAAACTGTTTCACTGATCCAAAGTCATCCATCTCTGTGTCTTCTGTAGCCTTGCAATGAGAAAGCAATTTTGCTGCTTTCATTGCAAAAAGCTACATTGTGGTCAGGAAGCCATAGCAAATTCTTCTGAACTCCAAGTTCAGAAAATGTGTTTTAAACCCTGCATGTTGCATTTGAACCAAAGATAAATCAGTGAATAATAGAGGAAAACACTACTGGGATACTCAAGTTTGCCATGGTTGTGGTTCCTTCTTTCATGACCTCAGTTAAGTGACCTAACTGTTACTTAAGGTAACAGTTGTATGTTAATATGAAAGAAGCATTATACTGACTGTAACAAAATTAAAATTATTAGTTACAGGAGCATTTTTCTATACATCTTCACAGATATTTTAAAACAATAGCAGAATACTACTGCTGATTTGTCTGTATAAAAAGATTTCCATCACCCTTACAACATTTTCTCATCTTCCATTATGATGCTTTCCACAGTGAGCTGGCAAGATAAAGGTATAATTATGCAAACATGAGAAACTGTACAGTTCTCTTTAAACAGTAAGTTATCTTCATAACAAAAAAGGATTCAAATTCTGTTTCCAAAAGCATATCACTCCTGGGGAAGGTTATATTTCCCTAATTACTCTCAACAGCTCCATCTCAGGATTCTCAGCAGATGAAATAGTTTTTATTTAGAGAATACCTATGAAAAGCCAGCTGTAACTCTACAAGTGCTGCATATTGTCAGATTATATAAATTTAACTCTTAACGTCCTGATGCCTAGAGAAATAAATGAGTTCTTTGTCTTCAGAATCTCAGATGAGAATTTAGTGATACAGTAATTTGTTTTCAAACACTTTGTGAGGTCTTTATGTTCTGTACACTTCAGTGATTTCTTACAAGTTCCATACAGCACTGATGCAATTAGTCCAGCCCCATAATGAGAAAGGAAGGGCAAAAATGCACCAGCACAGAGCCTGCTCATGTCTGGCAGTAATACAGCAGTGATAGCATGAGGCAGATGGGACTGGTGATGACTCTAAGGCCCATGGTGCACACAGGGGATGCTTTGGGGCACCACTGCTCTCCCCAGCAGTGCACAAGTACTGTGTCCTACCTCAGCCTTTGCTCAGCTTCTGATTTATTGAATTGCAGTTATTTATTCTGCCCAACAAAATAATAAACTGTGTTTTTATGTTGTGCTGCAAATAAAGCTACTGAAAGAACTGAGTGGTCATTTCAAATTATTTCTCTAACAAATGTGCTACAGGCTCCATCCTTAGCAGATATTACTAATTCTTGCTAAAGAAACAAAACATAAAAAGGACAGAATAAGTTGTCAGGGTTTGCATCTGTTCTAGCTAACAAAGCTACTATCCAGAAGCATACATCTACCATGAATACTATGAGGACCATAATCAGTGATGAATAAGATAATGCAAGTATAAAGCATTTATATTGTGAAAGTCAGCCATATTGCTTACATGCCTGCAGGGCTCACTTTGGTTCAGTTAAAATGCTGATTCTGAAATATACATTAAAAGGTACAAGTTATTGATTATATTGATATAACAGGAAAGTTAAAAGCTTACTGTCGCATTTCTGGGATATTTAGGAGTGTATATTTAAATAAGTGATAATGCTGACCCAGCTTGCAAATCTTGACTTTTGTCCTTTTCAAAAATAACCTCCTTTTATGGGCCACCTTCTTGGTTTCCTCCTTTGTCTCATTTCCATCTTCTCATCACAACTGTACAGCTCTTGCCTGCAAAGTATGAGCAGTCTGCTTAGGAAATGCACCCCAACACCTCCAATTTTCATTCTTAACTTCCTTGCTGAGTTATTAATTCTATTCTCTTTTCTTCAGTCTCCTAATGATCTCTCCTGTTTCTCTCCTTCTCTCTGCCACCCTCTCCTGTTTCTCTCCTTCCTTCAGAGTATGTGTGGGTAACCCCCCACCACACACACATATTTCCTGGAGTTGTTACCCTCCTGGGCACTCCTACCCTCCATCCCTCTGGTGTCAGCTTCACATACCAGGATCTTCATTCGATCTCAAACTCATTTTTATTGCTTTCTGGTTATACTTATGAAGGGAAGATGCTCTGGTTCTCTACTAAGAATTAAATACTTATTAAAGAGAAGTCGAAAATATTTAATTTTCATTTTTTTTACTTTTATTTCCATGTGGTTTTGTTTGCATTGTGCAGAATTCAGTTGATAATAGAATATAAGTCAGAACAAACTAATTTCCAGCGATGTCAATTTATATTTGATAATTTTCCCATTCTTTCTAGTAATCTGTTCCCTATTTCAAAATACTAGAAGGCTGAATATACATTGGCCTTTTCACCAAAACTCATGAGAGGCTCACAAAAGTCAGTAACAATAAACAAGTAGGAGAGAGAGCACAGCAAACAATGAAAACTGAAAATGAATTTATTTGAATTCACTATTATAGGAAGTGACAAAGATGAGGATCCCACAGATGAGCGTTGAGTGCCAAGTGAGTACACTAGAAAATTACTGAGCTTTCCTTTCGTTTCATGGTGCAAAAAATTATATACTTTTTACAGTATGATGTGCAATTTAATTTTTTTTTGTATGGCTAGATTTCTTCCTTATTGTGTTCTACTTTTTACTTAGGCATTTTATTCAAATTCTGCCTGACAAAGGCACAACAGGGGTGGCCTTGACAAAATCCCAGATTAGTGCAGAAACTGAGTATGTACTAAGAATGTGTGGTTAGATTAGTGCCCATAAAATGAATGGTAAAAGTACGTATTAAATACATTCCTTTCTTACTCCTATCTCTAAAACCCTGCTTTCATTGTTATCTTTTGAGATATACAGTTAGAGCACCTGGAACCAATCAGTCCATTGAAGCTCATTCTTTCACATGTATTATTAATAAGAAAAGGATTCTTACAGTAGATTAAAGGTACAGTAAGAACTTTCACTATCTCCCTGCATTCTCTGGCTGCTCATTGATGCTTTCAGGAAGAAAAAAAAGGTACATTGAATTAAAATTCTGCCATGTTTCATTCTTCAGAGTATAACTGGAATTAAAAGGTACAGAAATGTTTCCTTTACATGAATCAGGTGATAGGTTTGATAAGAGTAGAGTAAAAAGAGTGCCATTTTTATGTAATTAATACAGAGTTGGGTTGTTACATACCCAAAGAGGTTATGGCATTTTACTGCGGATCTGGAGTGCATCATTTCAAGTGAGGTTTGAACACTACTATGCTGCTTTAGCCACACAATTCAAAGCTGAAAAGGAACATCAAAACTTAATGTCTTTTTTTTTACAAATTAATGCCAAGAAATCCGTGAGCTTCTTCCATGCCTCCTCTGAGAGGAATATCCATGGGCTGTGCATAATACAAGCAGTTGTCTTCCCTACTCAGTGTAACACAGCCTGACTTTCACCTGGGATCAGTGGCCTGTAGTAAATTCCTGATGGGATGGTTCTGGAAAAGCATAAAAGTAAACCAAGAATAAACTCTATAGAGTGATATATTTATATAAGTCTTCTAGATTTTAATGTAGAACCTTCCTTGGCAAAATGGCTGTGATTACAGTTGAGAATAAGATATTTAATTACCAGAATACCTTATGAGCAAACTAAGGAACTGCCTGTTTTGTTTAGGTATTTAAATGTCGGTTTAGGTAATGGAAACCTGTGTTTCCCCCCTTTACATTTTTTTGCCCAGGATATACAGGTGTATAGTTTAGCATACAGGCTTCAAGAATAAAAAAATCAGGTTTGTATCAGGAAAAAATGGTAAAGACAGGTGTGAATGACAAGACCAATTGCCTGGGGGGAAAGTAGTAACTTTTTTTGTAGCTGATCATGACTTGGATATGAGACATCCTCTGTCTGACCTTATCTGCTAACTGCAAGTCATTTCCACTGCAAACAAAGATTTGCCCTGTCAGATTGTCAATACCATCTATCTCATATTTATTACAAATTGCCCCTTTTTTCACTGTGCTGGCTTTGGTTGGGACTTTTTCACCTCAGTGTAAGAATATAGACGAATGCTGTCTTCCGTGTCTGTGGCACTAAACCTCAGCATGCCTGGGGTGGGGGCTGATGAAGACAAAAAACATAATAGATTTTGACTGTCTCCCTACATAAATGTCAGGAAGGTTGCTGTGGCAGTGCTCTTGGCATTAGATTACCTAATGGTAGAAGGGTCTTGATTTTTCTTCTTACTGTTAATATGCAAGTAATTCCTTTTACATGGAAATTAGAATAAAGCAAATGTAGTATCAGGAGAGAGCATGTGCAATACAGCTTTCCTCATTTCTGTGCACCAATATTACCATTTGGGGAAAAATAAAGTGTGATTATTTTTCGTAAAGGCATAACATAATTTATTTCTTCATCCAGATGACAAGGCAAAACAAAATTGTTTCACTTTTCCAATAGGCTTTCAAACCAGAAAACCATCTATCTTCCTGGTAGATTTTCCATTTTCTCATGTAGGCAAATAATATTTTAGAAAGTTAAAAAACTAAGGAATCCTTATTCTCAGAAGCTACCTAGAACCAGACAGAGCTTCAGCTTGGTGTCCCGAATCTATCTGAATGCACCACAGTGTTACATGGTGCTGTTTCCAGAGGTGCTGGAACATCATTTGTTCCCAACAGCGAGTTCATTTGCCCCAACAACTAGCTACCACAACTAAAATTCAAAGACTTTCAGTGCCAAGTATGGCTTTGACATGGAAGTGTACTTGCTGATGGATTTAGCAGACTGGCTGGGGATGGGCAGGAGGACAGGAGTCTCTGCTGCACTCTGCAAGCCAGGGCTGGTCACTCAGCCAAAGGCTGCAGCCAGTCCTGCCAGTCCTGTGAGCAAGGCAAAACTGCACAACTTCTGCTTGAGGGGAAAAAGGCCCACTGCTGGATTGTCTCAGCCACTGAGGATGGCTTTCTGAGTGCGACCGCAAAAAGTGCTGTACTTTATTCCCAGTGACTGTAAAACCTTACTCAGGAGAAAAAAATAAATCCTACTGCCAGACAAGCAAAAATAACTGGGAAAATGGTTGTCTTGACTTTCAGGTTCTTATGTTTCTGTTTTTCCCTTACTGAAAAACCCCAAATAGCTGTTCCACACACTGGGCAGAATTTTTAGCAGTTATCTCTTTGTAAAATGTAAGCTTCTATCTCTTTAGGAATGTATGCTTCAATATATTTCTAATTATTGAATAAGATGCTACTAAATTTATCAGTATATAATGTCCTTCTTGATATTCTGGTGTAAATGGGAAATGTAACTGTTAGAAATAACATTAATATAATTCAAATCCTTATAATTTATTGGATTGGCTCGAAATTAATACATAGCTCTGACATTACTTCTGGGTTGTATTTGATGATGGTTTCTTAGAATTTCATCTTTGCTTAGGGATATTTTCTTTCTCATTTTTGATGAAGTACATTTGTCCGTATGACTTATCTTCAAGATAGGGAGATGATAATTCTTACCCATTGTAAACATGCCCCATTTTAAAGTTGTAGGAGTACTAGCATTACTCCCATCTAGAAATCTATAAGTATGCAAGAAGCTCAGTTTAAAACAAACTAAACAACTCCCCACCCACACCAAATTCAAGCATAATCATGAACAAAATACAATTTTTCCTTCCATAGGAAGTTACATAAGTTTTTTTTTGAGCTAAAACATTTATTAGTGAATATGAGTTGTCTAACAATTCAATTTGTTAGAATTCCATATAGATATTTTTCTATTTTTGTAAGACTTTGATAATATTCCATCCATTTCATCTTAAAAGTGTGGTGGTTGATTACAGAGGTGGGTTGAAGCAACAGGGTCTGAATAGATATTTCTTCAGAGATCTGCCCAGGCTTCTCTGAAGAGGAGCATGGGATTAGGAAGTAACATGATTCACTGTACACTGAATACAGAGCAAATGGACAGCTGACCATATTGTGTCATCAATTGATGATTGTCCCAGAATCTTTTTAAGGATACTTATATGATAAAGTCTTTAGACTCCATCAATTCCATGAAGGGCTGAACACCTCAGTTTGTACCAAGCTGTAGGGCAAGCTGTAGAAACCTCTTTGAGGTAAAGGGCTCTAGAGGCCACTGGAAAAGAACAGAAAGAAGGGGAATGCATCAAATGGTTAATATCCTAAAAGTTAACAGCAGCCTATTTTGAGGCCAAAGCCATAACACACTAGACTCTAGATGTCACTGGCAGCAATAGAAGGTGAAGAAGAATTCCAGAAGGTTTAATTTTATACAACCACACTAGGAAAGTTTAAGTACAGCTTTGATATACAAAGGAAGGTGGAAAAGGTGTTTGCACAATCTGGAAGCTTATGGAGACTTCAGATGCAAAGCACAGAGACCCCTGTGCCTCCATGACCAGACTGCTTGTACTTCCCTGCCACCTCCTGAATCAGAGTGCACCAAATATTTAAAGGGAAAGATGTCAAAACTAAGAAGATTGAGTTGGATTTTATTAGTTCTTTATAGTTTGAAATTCCAAACTAAACCACAACTGGGTACTGACTGTCAAGAACAACATTATTTAGGTGTATTATGATATACCTTAATGCAGTAAAATCTTACACTGCAGAGTAACTGGTCCTGTGATGTTTAACTTGAGAACAGGAGCTTCAGAGAGTGAAAGCTATACTAGAACTATCCAAAATTCCAAACATGATTTTAGTTTTTAAGGACTCATATAATAAATCTTTTCATCCTTACTAATTTGAAATAACTTTATTTGTTAATCCAAATAAAAAGAGTTTAATGTTTATGAAAATTAAAAAGATTTTTTTTCTAGTAAGACAGTTTTTATCACTTTTAATATTAATTTGGTTTTAGATTTTATTTTTAAGAAAGTTGATTAAAAATGCTGTATTTAAAAAGTGAATTCTCATAAGAAATTCTTTAGCTGGAGGAGAAGCTTTATTGATTTTTAGGGGTGGGATTTGGGAATTGAATTTTTCTGGATCATAACATTTTATTTACTGGTGGTTGATAAACTGCAGTGTCAGTTGCCAGCTGGCTTCACTTAAAGAAAGCTGATTGATAGCCCAGGACATACATATGAAGAACAAAATTATAAAAATGGTAGTAACTTCCCCCCCGCCCTCAAATTAATCAGGCTCAGTATTCCTTTGGCTTGAACAAGATCATTCTTTTATTTATTGCCTGCATTATTCTAACTCTTATAGGTACCAATTTGCATTAAAGTGTCTGTCTACTAGGCTCTTCACATTCTGTGCAAAAAATTGATTTGGAAACACTATACAGTCCCTGAACACATAGCATCATACAGTGGAATTTAGACATTTATCCAGGTACCACCTGCTATTTCATCCACTTTGTAGAAAGATGCCTATGTTAAAATACTCTAGTGTTCAGGAGTTAATTAAAAAAACTTACATTAAAATAATAAAATAATTGACATGTTAAATGTAGAGTTAGAAAGCAATAGCTTTTCCCCAGTGGGGTTTTGGTTTGGTTTGGTTTGGTTTTTGGGGTTTTTTTGTTTCTTTCTTTTGGTTTGGTTTTGCTTGTTGTTTTTTTGTTTCTCAGTTTGGGATTTTTTTTTTCTGGTTTCCAAAATAGCCTAATGGCTAATTCCTTCAGTTTTCTATACCCCACAACTAGTTTTAAGTGTGGTCACTAGTAAACAAAGTAACAGACACATAATCCCATGGCTGTTTCTTCATTTCTCTGCCTTACTGTTTGTTTGTCTGAATCTTGCCTTAATCTTTTTCATGCTGGCTTGGTCTGCACACAACTGCTTTTCATACCTGTTAAGCCTGTTTCTTGACTTGTGGTTTGAAACAGGTCCTTCTGTCAAAGGAAGATGCCCTTCTCAGAGGGTCAGAAGCCTAACTCTACCTGTCAAGTTTTCTGCTTAAGTTAATAAAGGATTGGCAGCAAGGCCAATCCTTTATACCATCATGCCAGTATTTCATACCTACCTTTTCTGTCATCAGATGTGTAACAAAGAATGCAAGTGGCAGACAGTAATCTTAACTGGTATTAAAAGTGATTTATAATTTAAATTATATGTAGTTTTATGGATCACCAATTTTGGTGAAAAACAATGTTTAATTAAACTGCTGTTTTCAGAAAGCTGTATCTTTATCAGATAGTTTTGGGGTTTTTTTAATAATTTCAGGGGGCTGTGAATCCAAACAGATTCACAAAGACTACAAAATATATATGTAGTACAATTGTTCTGTTTTGTTTTGAACATCTAGAACATACCAGATTAGACCACAGAAAATCCTTGTAATGTTCAGGGAAAATGGGCACAAACCATACATTACTGACAAATGCTTATGAGAAATTTGTGACTTTAGAGGCATCTTTTTTGACTACAAGCTCTCACTATTCCATGCCAATTTTCTGTTCCAGGAAAGGGAAACAATGATCTGTCATTCACGTTTAGGATTTTCTAATGCAGGTATAGAAAAGATCCCCTTTACAGCGCTATTGAAAGATCCTTGTACAGCCTCACATTCTATTCAGAAAAAAAGGTGAACAAAACCCCCATTCCTATTCATCAAAGTCTCATTCATCAAAGAATGAATAATTCTGGCATATCATCCTGACCCCATATTTTATGATACCAAACACAGCAGCTGGAGAGAAGGAAAGTGCAAATGAGTCTGCTGTTTTGTGGATGCTATTAATCTGAGTGGTCCCATACTTCAGAAAAGCAGATGAGGAGCTCTTAGTTGTTTACTTCCTTCATTTATCATCAAGGAAATGCTGATCACAAGTTTCCTCAAGATTAGCTGGCAGTTAAAAAAAACCCCAGTAACAGAACTTCAGTCTGTACTAAACAAGCATAACCCACGTGAAGCATGTGAGGCCTGTTCAGCATCTCCAGAATCTCTAAGAGTAACCAATGATGTAGTTCCTTGGTTGGTCTTCTTACTTGCCTTTTAAAAGCAATTGCTAAATTAAGAAGTGTTACTGATTTAGGTACCTTCATCAGTTTAAAAAACCCAAACAATCAGAGTTCTCAGCTTCATTCCCTGAGGGATGCAGAATCACAGAATCATTGAAGGTGGAAGTCTAGTCAAAGCCCCCTGCCAGAGGAGGATCACTTAGAGCAGTTTATGAAGGAACACATCCATGGAGGTTCTGAGTATCTCCAGAGGAGACTCCACGACACCTACCAAAGGACACCCATAACTAAGCTTACTTGGCAGTGCAGGAGATCTTGGCAACATAAGTTAATTCATGCCTGATTTACAATCCTTAGAGCTGGAAACAGGAGTCAACCATGGTTTAGAACTTGATGCCACAGTGCAGCAAGCTGAAGGAAATTGCTTACTGGTCAGTCTCTGCCTAGTGTAATAGTCATCAAAAGACTTTCTTGCATAGAAAGAGTAGCTGGTCTATGCATAGGGAGGAACAGGTGGTAACCTCCTGGGCAGACTGGCACTAGTCAGCTTTAACACAATTCACCTTAAATTATTCTTCATTGACTGAAATGCAGCTACTTGCTTTGTCCAACCTCACCTCCATCTTTAAACAGCTGGAGATAACCCGGTCTCTCTTGCACAGTCCAACCATTTGGTAGGATTATCTAATTTATATGAACTACCCTGTAGAAGCATCTTTTCTTTCAGAAAATAGAGCTATGTGTGGGACTAAGAGGAATTTAATGAGTCAAAGCTATTATTTAAAATCTAAAATTTGTTTGCTGAGCAGCAACAGTGGAGTCTTTATTAAGAGGAACAGGATTGTTAGCCCTTGGCTGTGATTCACTGTACATTCTATTCTGTCTCACTGCTCTAGGTCCTTATTCTTACAACTTGAATAACCAATTTACAGCCATCCTCAAGCTGGGTGGATAAGTACTGTAGTGAAAATTAAGGGCATAATGGCAGAATAAGATGATTCACTACTGTTCAGAATCTCTGGATCACTTCTGCACAGCAAGGCTGAACTTTTTAATGTATGTCTAAACACACATAGCACCAAAATTACAATGTAGAGGAGTACTGCTCTAGGCTACATCCTTGAGTAGCTACAGTGCTGTCACCTTGAAACAGCTTCCAGCCTGGCTGTGATTCCAACATAAAACAGCAGGGAAGGATTGTCCCTCCCACAGCTGCTGTCTCTGAGCAGCCCAAAGCTCATTCAGCCTTTTGTAACGAAGCAGGAACTCTCTAGGTAAGATGTTCATCAGGAACAATGTAACATTAAGACTACAGAATATATGGCACAAAAGACATCATGATTTCACCTTGAAATTAGGGTTTTTAATTACTAGTCCCACAATTATTGTCTCTGGACATTTAAGAATTGTTTGTATGTGGTGTAAAGCAGCCAAATTAACTGAATGCCAGCCCCTGCTTGGACACAGCAATTCAGACAGCTCAGACACAGTATCTAGAGCTATTTATGAAAGGAGCAGAAGCATCATTCCACTGTTTTCCCTATGATCCACCTCAAATTCCTGAACATTTTCCTGAGAGGGCTTAGGATTTGCATATAAGGGCCTACACTTTTTGGGTGACTGCTGCTTCGGAAATAAGAGAGTGTACAGATGTTCATTTTGTGTCCTGTAAATATCTGAGCTTTAACAGCTCAGTGCCAAAGCCTACTTAATTTTTTTCCAACAAAATCAACACTAAGTATCATGACTGATAAAATTAGAACCCACTACTATTACAATATTATTTTCCCCTGTAGTAATATTTAAAAATGAAAAAATACTAGAAGGGCAAAGACATTTGCAGACAATAGGAAGACATCATAAATCATGTTGACTTCACAAATTTTTATTTGTGATGGAAACCTGAATTCTCAGTTGACCTAAGAAATCAATCAGAGGACTGTCAACAATCCCATCAGATTAGAAGTCTTTGAAAATACAGCTTACTAGAAGATATTTCCTTCCCTTTAAAAAAGTTTTTGCTTGACATCAAAAATTACAAATGAAGATATACCCTATAATTTATATATCTAATGTGGATTGAATCATTAACAGCAAACCAGTTATTTTGGAGAAGGGGCTGTTGTCCTTTTATATATTTATGCTGCCTCATGCAAGGGCATCCAAATTACATACATGTAAAAGGAAATACTCTAAGAATTAGCATGATTTGTTATTATATATAATATTACCAATACTGGTAGAATGGCTCTAAAATGAAATGCATGCTATTTTGCAGTAATACATGACTGTCTCACAAACTGAAGTATGTTGCTGTAACAGACTTCAGTGAACACAACTACCAAGAGTAACTCCAGCAAAATATCAATTAACTGCAATCTCTATGAATGACCCTCATGGAGAGATATTTGCTTAAAAATCACATCTTCCTTCACAGACTACTGGTTTTGGCTGAGGCAGAGTTGCCTTTCTGCAGAGTGGCTGGTAGGGGGCTGTGTTTGGATTTGTGCTGAGCACGGGGTTGCTCATATGGAGATGTTTTGTTGTTGCTGAGCGGGGCTTACATGGAGCCAAGGCCCTTTCTGCTCCTTGTACGGCCACACTGGAGAGGGGCCTGGGGGTGCCTGGGAGACACAGCTGGGACAGGTGACCCCAAGTGACCAAAGGGACATTCCAGACCACATGACATCATGCTCAGTAGATGAAGTGCTGGGCAGAAGGAGGAAAGGGAGGACAATTGGAATGATGGCATTTGTTTTCCCAAGTCACTGTTAGGTGTGGTGCAGCCCTGGCTGTGCTGGAGATGCTGAGCACCAGCCTGCCCATGGGAACTGGTGCTCCCAGGGTAAATGCCTTGCTTGGCTTTGCTTGTGTGCACAGCTTTTCCTTTACCTGCTGAACTGCCTTTACCTCAACCCATGAGTGTTCTAGCTTTTACTCTCCTGATTCTCTCCCTGATCCCACCAGTGGGGCAGTGAGTGAGCAGCTTTGTGACATTTGGTTGCTGGCGACAACAGACATAAAAGAAAAATATTATTTTGTTATGTGATATTGAGTATGGTCTCTGTGAATATTTGACAACTCAGGTGGCATTTGCAGATTGAAAGGGTTGTTTTTAAACAAGACAGAAAAAAGTTTTGTCTAGTTTTACAAAAAGGTGCTAAGAAATTAGAGCTGAGCATCAGAAAAAGTAGATTTTAATTTATGGCTAAGAGATCCAGACAGCAATGGTATTTAGAGTGGGCAAATTACACCCCTTTTAAGCATTTATATTCCAGTTCTAGATTTATTTTCCAACTTTTGCCCCTTCTTCCCATGATCATTACTGGTAAAAAATCCCAACAATCTTCTTGTAAATACCAAACATTTCAACTGAAAACAACTGTCTCTGGCAGATATGCAACAACATAATCAGGTAGATATTTACTCTGCCCCAAGGAAAGCAAAAGTATATGACTGCCTTGGTGTTTCCCATGCCCATTTTCCAAGTATAAACATTTAAATTGAATAGAAGGAAAGAAGGAATAAAATAATGTACTTCATATTTTAAGAGATAGATTAAAATATTTTCAGACTGTTTCTTTAAAAATATTTTCTTTGTATTATTAACAGAAATACATTATGCTATTTCAGAAGTGAAGTAGAACAAAAGTAGGATAGCAGACAACTATATACAACAGCAATTAAAATGTCTAGTCCTGTTTTCTTTTGAATTATTAATTTTACATTCTTCATTCACAAAAGCAAACCCAAACAGCTAAATGAAAAACATGTGAATGTATATAATAACAATAATTAAAGCTTATAAAAATATAATCAATTATATAAAAATAGAAAAACTACAGAAGGAAGTTATTGTATTTTAATTAAAAAGGAGCATTTCAGAAATTAGGACCTACTTCTCAGAACAATGCATATGGAATGAATCTATTCAAAAGGAGGCATCACTTAAGACTGTACTATGAACACAGCCTTTGGAATCACTTTGAGATGTTTCTTCAATACCAAAACTTGTCTTTGGGAAAAAAAACTTAAAGGAGCTAAACGGTGAAAAACTTAAAGGAGCTAAACTGTTCAAAGAGTCAAATACCTAAAGGTTGATTAGAGAAGGATAAAAACCCCTCTAACATTCAGAAAAGGTTGGAGAACTCAATAATCTGCAAAAGCAGGTTATGAAAGTTTTTTTTCAATCTTTGGCTAGTGTAGCTAATGTATATAACTTCATTAACTTCAGCTGCATTTAGATAATATCTGTTCACAAAGTTTTGTGAAGGCAAAGTCCAATGGCTTTCAAATTGTTGTTAGGAATAGCATCATGTTTTCAGACACCTTACTGTGAAATTGCTTCTTGAAACCATCTTCCAAGGTGAGGCATCTGAGCCTGGAAAGATAAAATTGTTGAAAAGGATAAATATATGCCATTCAGTGTTTCAAGAAGTGGCAGACCCTTTTGTGGCACTTTAACTACACAGTACAACCCATGTCTTGTCTGAATTCCACCATGGCCTAAAAATGCTACAGAGTATCTTTTGGTTTTATCTGAACATCACACTACTTGCTGGGTTCTTTAATCATCTTATTAAAGAGTATTCCTAACATTTTGGATTTTCTAATTCCCTTTGTACAAATGCAGTAATTGCTGAGGAAAACACAATCTCTGTGTACAGTATGTGAGACAAACTTGCACCAGTGATCAAATGAGTGAAGCTATTAACTTAAAGACAGTATTGTTGTATTGATGCAGTAAGGAAAATATACTGGTGAGATTTTAACTATTACATTAAAATGGAAATCTATAGCAGTATTTTATTAATTTCTGGAAATGCTTAATGCTATAAAAACAAGTAACCAGTATAGCTGTATAATTTATGTATCGCATTTGCAGTTTTAATAATATTGAACTGTTAAAGAAGTGTTTTCAACCAAAATAATTCCAATTTGACAGATTCTGAAATAAAATTACGAAGTCCTATAACCAAGTAATTATATAGGTTTATATTACGGATGTTGACATTTCATAGCTAAGCAGTTTTGTTCCAAATGCAGTGTAGCATTTTCACTTTGGAACAGGGCTATTCAGATCCCCCCCAGATTTACCCATCCTTTTTTGTTAAACAACATACTACTGGTAGCACAGATTTCCAGTCAAGTGGTCTTAAAAAAAGACTACACTATTTGGGATTCTCAGGACTTTGTTCATTCCAAAGAACAGTCAAATATATGAAAACACAGGTTTTACTCCTTCTCCTCTGCTGTGTTCTTTCCCCCCATCTAGCCAATGCATTAATTTTTTGCTCACCTAATCACAGGCCCACCTCAGGATCACGTAGCACTGACTCGCTCCTGTCAGCCGACTGACGTGCACTGTGCCTTGTATACCACAGTGGCTCTGTCACCTAACATTAGTAAGAACATCCATCTCATCTTCATTTTTTGTACAATGAGATGTGCTCTGTGAATGTAATATTCAGCCCTAACCACTCTGAGGTAAATTAGCAGCATGGTGCATTTTACACGACTCACATTATATCCCCCCCCAGAAACAGTGCAAGCTTCTCCCTAGCAACTCTAGCAAAAGATATACCCCTTTAGGCAATTTTTCCAGCTAAAGAAACCAACTTTTTATCTGATGAACTTCATATATGAAACAATCTTGGCTATTGTCACCTCAAATTGTTCTGACTAATGGTCCTTAAGACACATTTTTAGCCCTTTGCCTCATTTGGGTCCTGATACTGAAGTTTCTTTTGCAAACCTTCCACTTCAATGATTTTAGCACCAAGGAAAAAAAAGTATTTTTCCAAACCAAGAAATATCTTCCCAATAAAAACTAACCATTTATATAAGAATTATAATCATGAGCTAGAAATCCATTTTAGATGGAAAATGTAACTCCCAGAATGCTGGCAAGAGTGAAGACCCTGGAATTATTTTGTGGAAAGCTGAAGTCTTTTGGTGAAACTTCATTCACATACCAGGTGGAATTGCAAGTATTTTCAAAGAACTATAAGCTTTTAAGTAGACTATTGCTTCTTGTGTCATCCAAAATCTATTTAAGTGAATTTAGTTAATATCTGGGGAAAGACAGAAATTAGTCCTTGTTTAAAAACAACTAGTCTCATGCATCACACCTCATGAGCATGATGTGGCTGCTGTGACATTGTTATTCATTTTAACACACCATACTTTTTTAAAAGGTAATTCCAGAATAAAAACAGCTCATTAATACTTCACAAATGAACGGAACCCTCCACCAACATTTAGGAATTTGCTCCTCTGCTAAGGAAAGGGTGTTACAGCAGACAGTTAACTTCCCCAATGGAAGTCAAGCTTCAAGTCTGATGTTATGAGGCTGGTCAGGTTAGCACATTTAGGCAGAAGCTAGTTTGCTGGTTTTGTACTGATCTACATCAGCCTCCACTGGCATGCAGCCCTGTGCATGGTCAAAAAGACAGCAGTTCCAGGACAGGGGAGCAAACAGCACCTGTTAACTAGCCACAGAACATTGCAAAAGCAGAACAGCATTATCCTTTCCCTTCAGGAAATTCTGTCTTGGGAACTGCTACAAATCTCTGAAGGGAATGAAATCTGTCCTTTCAGTTGAACAGGACAACAACCACCCTTGCTCTGTTGACTCTGTTGATAAAAAGCAAAGCATGTGCTGCATGACTACACTTCAAGCATCTTCCTTGGTAACCTTTAGAGAAACTTACCCTGAAAAAGTGTAAATGAAATTCCCATACAAGTTTATGCCAATTTTTGACATGAACCTAGGACAGGGCCCTGGAAAGCATCTCATATGGTAAAGCAGAAATGCATTTTCTAAGAAGTCCTGTGTCACCACCACCTGAAGTCAAATACTATACAGAAATTGGCATACTTAAAATGCCATTGAATAAATCCTAGTTTGAACAGTGCTAATTGACATGCCCAATTAATGAACCAAAGTACTCATCTTCAGTCACTGGGTAACTACCTTGCACAAGAAATAGCATTTCTATTAGAGCCATGTATTCATCGCTTCCATATTGAGTAAAAAACATTGGAGTTCAAACTGCATTTCCATCAGAGAGTACAATGCAGTATAGCTGATAGTGTGTTATGAATTCAGCCTTGGTGCAAAGTTTTATTAGTAGTAGTACAGTCTTTTGTTTAGCGAGATTCTCATTTCGTGAACAAACATCCTATTGACTTTTCTGTGACTTTTATGTAATTTAGGTCTGCCAAGTCAGGTCTTCTGTATATATCTTAATGACCTAATTAAAAGAACTATTGTAATACCACTATATAATGTGGCTGTTTCTCTTTTAAGCTAAGAGGCACAAAAATCTGTAGGTAACAGCTTTTAGTTCAGTTCTGAATTTCCTCATTACAAGAAATAACTGGGCTATATGAATGCCTCAAATGATGAAAGAGTTATGTATTTTAAAGGAACAAAGAACCTATGGATGTGACATGCCTTCCTATGTATGAAAATATAGCTGGATCAGAAGATGAAAAAATAAAAACAATTTTTCAAACTTTACACTCAGAGAAAAAAAAAAAATAACAAGCTTTCTAACAATGCTCAAACCATCCCTATAAAACAGAGCATACCATTTTATTTCAAATCTCCTTTAAAATCTTAAAATCCATGCCAACTTTAAGTGTATTGCTAACTTAAATTTTTCACACTGTTTTCACTTTCCTATCTCTCTCATTATTTCCAGAACAAATACAGTGCAAAAACTGAGCAAAGTGCTCCTGACAGTAAACAAACTAAAAGAACAAATTCAGTGCAGATACTATCCTGATGAAGCCTCAGGCTACAGTTTTTGTGGAAAGTATAAATCTTTGCAACAATGTATTCTAGAGAAAGCTGTTAAACACACTGAAGCTATCTAAATCCTGAAAACTGGATTCACTGAAACTCAGGGAAGTCCTGGCTTTCCATTCTTATGGAAAAGGGAAAGGAACTTAAGAATGAATTTCTGTGAAGTGCTAGAGATCACTTTTACTTAGTCCAGTGAGCTTTGTATAAGGATGTTAATGTGAAACATACTTGGCAATCAACTACTTTTACTTCTGAAAAAATATTATATCTCTGTCTGCATAGTGATATATTAGCCCACCTTTTATGCATTCGTTAACATTTAATACGGTCATTTCATTCTTATGGTTCTGTTTACTGTAACAACAGTTCAGTTGTTCTGAACTGTTCTTAGCATAAAGATTATTTTAACAAAATAATTATATTTTTTTAAGAATAACTCCAGAGAACTAGAGTTGAGGTTCCTCTCTAAAGGTGTGCAAGGTTATTACAATATTTCATTACCACAAAACAATACATCTTCAGATACAGGCAGTATTAGCTTATAATGTTTCTTGTTACCATGCTACCAACCTTTGCTTGTAAAGCAATTTAATCACTTCCATATTGGTTATACATGAAATATTAGTGCTGTGTGTCACAGGGAACACCTCCTACATTTTCATTACAATATAACTGTATTACTTATAGAGTCAGAAAATCTATTTGTCTTTAAGCATGTCATTGCATCTCATTGAAAAATGTCGAGCCTAAGTTTTACTAGTTAAAGAAAGAAACAGTCTTCCAGTTTTAAGTCCTCAATTCAACCAATCCGTTTCTTTACTTTCTAAACTCCATGTCATCTTCATGGCTCTTTTAGTTATCTTTCATATTACCACTGCTAATATACAATAAGTCTTTGTCTTCTGAGACAGAAAACAACTCAAAATTTTTATTATCTCATGAGATAACCTGGTACTTATACATCTAACATGAACATTCTTATCTAGCTAATGTATAGCAAAAGAAGCTAAGGTTACAACAATCTTTATGGTTTTACATATGAAAGACATGGTCATCATCTTTAAAAGATCAACATTTCCGTTTTTAACAATGAAAAATATATGAAAGTCAAACAAATTGCTTTATTTTCCTCCATTAAAATAGTCTTATTAGATAACAAAGAAGAGATACTGTTACTAATATCGTGCCCTTCTTGACAAATCAGGCAAAAATATCATCGAATGAGTTCTGAAATCCTGACACATAAGAACAACACATACAAAATGGAAGCAGTTACAGAATTCTGAGGTAGTACACAAGACAACAGATTAACAATGTAGGCATGCATAAATACATATATACAGCATATTTAGATTATTTTTGAACTGAGAAATGTTGGAACTAAACTTCTGATCAGCATTTTTATCATACTTTGGAACTGCTAGGCCAGGCTCTTGTGTGTGTGAGGTTCTACAAGAGAAGTAGGCTGTCACAAACCCAGTTAACAGCCTCTTGAGTTTGTGGTGTCCTCACACAACTGTGATGCCACTGTCAAAGGCTCAACCAGGGGACAGAGCTGCAGTGTCCTTGAACTTCACACACCCAGGCAAGTACAAGGGCTACCAGGTACCCATGTATGTCTGTGCACCTAAAAAAACCCATACTTCCAGAGCCAGCAGATCTCATCCTGCTCTCCCACCTGCTCTCTACTGGCAGGAACCAACTTGTTCTGGCTGTGCTATGTCCATAATGTGACTGAACAGATCCACCACATTCAGCCAGGATTGCTCCTTTGATTATCTCTGGCCCAAGCAAATCTGCTCTGGTGTTCCCAGCAGCAGGGAATCCAGGAGCCAAACCTGACACCATGTGTGTGCTGCACTGGGTACAATCTTCTTAATGTGTTCTACTGAGAACTCAGTCTCAAAGTCAGTTTCTTTACTAAAAGCACTTGTGCTATAACTAATACCAAAACTGATTTCTGCCACAAATCATCATACTTTTTATTCAGATGTTTCAACATACAAGGTAGCAATTCATTCAACATGATACACATGCCTTGTCTATAAGAGAAATAAAAAACGGTTTTTCAAAGTGTAAAATCAGGTAGTTTTAATATGGCTGTTTGAAGTCATGTTAAAACCATGACTAAAAATTACTTTCAACCAACTGCATGATGTGTAAGTTGAAACTTGGCCCAATATCATAAAAATTGGTAGTTTGAAAGATGGGAAAAAACTTTTAATTTTATAAAGTTTGGGTACATCTGCAAAAGTTGGAAAAGAAAACAGAACCTTTACTGGTATCTTGATAGAAAGAACTGCATTAACAGTAATTCTAAATAATGACAAAATATCAGGTCACATGCAGTCAAAACCACCTGAGCTCAAAATGTCTTTCACAAAAATTATACAACAGGTCTGAGTCTTCATTTCACTGACAACTGTACAAAGTGCATAGGAATTGCTCAGATGTAACTGACTTGTTTGCTTATGCCAGAAGTCTCACTACAGAGCAATCACCTCATCTCTGTCAGCAAAAGGAAAGCATGCAGTAACTTGGCTGAGTCATTACTCAGAAAACAGGGACTTAGTTTACAAAAGACAAGGTTGATTATCACTCGTAGGTTGCTTACTTTTCTGTATTATATTGAAGTTTTCCTTTCTCATAATTTTCAAATTATGAAGGAGATGATTTCCTGGTGACCTCAGCTGGGATACATTAACCAATACATGACTTCCCCAGACTTTGGGGTTAATATAGTAATATATCATTTAAAATTATATAAAATTATATAAAATGTTATAAATTTATATAATATCTGGTCAAGATTCAAACTCCTGTGCCTTGGTGCCTGCTTCTAAGTAGACCTGCGATCCCATGACAGCCAGCCAGAGAGATCTGCAATAACCCAGCTAGCAACAGTCGGGTGCCTCAGCCAAAAGCCACCGACAAAATGCAAGAGCAGACAGAGGCTCAGGGAAGCTTTCCATCTCCAGGTGGGCTGTCTTTGTTCTGACAAGTCCTTGCAGGGCAAACAAAACCTAGCAGAAGCCTACTGTGACAGATTGCTTGCTGTATGATCCACCACTTCTGCTGCATCATCCACATTCATTTACACATTTTACTATGACTTGATGCACAGCCTGATACCTGTACTGATACTGTACAAGTGTAACAACTTAAGAGGAAAGCCTATTACTTTTGACTCAGTAATTTTCTGTGAATTTTTACTGAGCTGTTTTGCAGTGTCATTTTATGTTTTATGTTCTTAAAAGAATTAATGAATTTTGTTTCAGAAAACTGAAATGAAAAAAAGTCTGCAACTGGACAGCTGATGCTATGCATGACTTTCCTCTCCCAAAACCTGCAGGTGAGCTTTTCTGCTTTAACTATGAAATTCTCCTGCTACCTACACTTTTGTCATGATTGTTCATAAGATTAAAGCTCTTATTGTGTCAGATGATAAAGAGCAATTTTAGAATGCGAGCTGCAGTACCAAAATCAGTTTGCAGGCAACTTCAGCTGATATCAACACCAAATCTTGAAGACAAAGAATTACTGTTTCTTCTCGGCAAATAAAAAACCAATTCACAGTAAACATCTTATTTTGGAACATCTTAACAAAACTGAGTCTGTTTCTGTTTGGAATCAGCAGCAATAACAGAAGTATTTAATTTATTTAGTTTCCCTATTACAAATGAATAAACAGTAATGAACTTCTACAAGTTAGCTCTTAATTTAACTAGTATTTTGTTTGATGCCTCTATGTTCTTGCGCACACCTATCAAGAATTTTTATTTTCTCCTGAGAAATATTTGGAATAAAATACCCATAAAATGGTATTCAGTATCTCCTCCTCACTTGTAACTAGGACATAATGTGTTGAATTCTACTCCCATTGACATCTAATTTCATTAACTACATAGGATACATGGATAAAAGAACTTTTTCCCAGCAACAGTATATCTTCCATGTGAAATGTTTAATATGATCCAACTTGCAGAATCAGTAGCAGACTGGATGCCTGAATTCTACTCCAGACTTTTCTGGGCCATTTCAATGCCTGATTAATCAATAGAAATATTTGACTTTGTACAGTAATCTGAAATCTGCACATTAAAATCTCCAGCAAGGAGGCCCAGTCTCTTCAGGGTTTACAAAATATTTTTTCACCTTAGCTGCAACACAGCAAATATTTGTGTAAAAGGATTTCAAAGCAGAAGTAATGTGCTCTTTAACAAACTGATTGGGTAGAGGTGAATCCCGAGCAAGTATATTAGAGACATCAGACTCAACATGAGCTAGCTCTCTCTAACTTGGTAAGAAACTTTCGTTTGAAGTTTAATTCTTGTGATGAAAATCTCATATATTTGAGTATTTTAGTCAACTTTTAGCAGTATTCTGTTACTGCCTACCTTATGTTAAGGAAATACACTATAAACTACATATCACAGGATTTGGTTTATGACTATATTTGAGCTAAAGCACATTTTCTGCAGTCTTTTAACAAAAATCTAGCATACTCAAAAGCTTGGTGAGAAGAACCAGTGGCTTTACTACAAAGTCTGAGATCCAAGTTAAACGTATTATTTTTCTACGTGGAAAAATCCTGCAAATGCTTAAAGCTTTAGGTAAACATTAAGATAATGGATTTTTATAGTACAATGCTATCACTGTTCTAATACCACTCTTACTAGCTGCCTAACAGACCATATGAATTACTGAGATTTAATTTATCTTCTTAAAAAGTATACATAAAAGAAATAAACTTGTTAGAATATGTCTTGGATACCCGCAGTGGTGTGGCTTCATTTACAACTACCATCGTACCTACATCTGAGTATTTTTCCTAGGGAAAAACATAGTAAAATTTGGCTGATGATTCTGAAGTATCTTATAAAAATGAAAGACAAATGACTGCACACATCTTAACACAAGAAGATATTGTCACAATTGAACAATGGAACACCAGTTCCACTTTTTACAGCGATAGTCTGTTGAAGGCAGATAAGCAGCACAAGTGGCACTGCTCTATCACTGCTGCCAAAAGTATTCTGCACAGATTCAACAATTATCACTACTGTGGCCTGTAAGTACTGGGAAAAAAGACTGTGCAGGCTGACTGTGTTCATGTCCATCCATGACCTCTTTACAGGCTACCATAAGCTCCCTGTGCCACACTGAACTAATTTTGAGCTGCATCAGCCAACAGAAAGCTGTTTTGACTTCATGCTACTTGTACACATGCACATACTTGTCATGAAGTAGCACTGCATGAGTTTTAAGCACACCATGCAAATGGAGTACACCAAAACCTATTTCTTTGGCAAACTGCCTTGTTTTAGTTGCTACAGATTCCAGCAAACAGCACCCATTTAATAGATAAGGAATATAACTTTAAACCACCCATAACATAAATCAAGTAGTAGAAATGTATTTGTTATGTACTTGAATACGTGCTAATTTGAAAAACCTCTTCTGATGAACTGTTACTATAGTGCAAAACAAAATGAAAGAAGAATCCTATTGCTGCAAGCAACTCCAGTTGGTAACAATCTTGTAGACAACCAGATTTACACAGCAGATGACCTCATAAATGGGTAGTAGAGCAGCTGGGGCCTTTCTTCAAGTAAAATGTAATTCTTCAACCTAAATATTTAAATTAACAAAGGAATAGGCTGCCTACTGAAACAGTCCTGTCCTTCTGCCAAGTATTCAAACAACAATAAATCAAGAAACAGAACAGCACTTCAGACTGGGGTTTGACAAGCACGTAAGGCAATTATTAACTGCTGCTGTTCAACCATCTTGCTCTCCTCTCGCATTTACCTTCATAGTTCTATGTCCTCCCTTGCAAAGCCTTCATAAGGTCATCTGTGAAGCAGATTCAAGCAGACAGAAAGTGGGTTTCTATTTTGTTTTGGCTTTTTAAGTCCGTGGCCAGGGAGGAGGAGTGGTCTTCTGCCAGACTTAGGTGCTGAAGTAGTTCTGCAAAGGGTTAGGAAGCATGGTGTTACTGTGACTGGGAGAAGGGAAAACAGACTCATAGACTGCCCTGCTGTGAAACCACATTTATTACCAAGTAACACTAAAAAGGAACACAGCAGACTAGTAATACATTTCTGATGTTTCTTTAAACCTCACTCTCAATGCTGTTGGCAATGCAGCAGCTTTTCCAAGTGACATGCTCTGAGTATCGAATGACTAGCCTGGCTTTGAACAAGGAACATGAAGAGATCCTTTCCATATGGCAGGCTTCCAGCCTAACCTCTAATACAACTGGGAGGGAGGGGAAGAAAAGCTTTAGTTATTATTTTCATTTTACTATGAAATGTAGTTCACAAATGAAAGGTGATTAATTAGATAGCATTGGAGTTAAGGCTGTTGTGTATTGAATCCATAGAGAGGCTAGAAAAGCATTAAAAGTATTTGAGTAAATACTGCTTTGCATTCCAATATTTAATTTTAACAGCAATGAAAATGAATCAAATATATACCACCACTCTCACTTCCCCATTCATTGCAGTTGGAATAAGTGCTAGGAATGGCATTTTTTAGAGTTTTTCTCTGTTTTATCTAGTCTGGATTTCTAGACATAGCATTAACCTGTCTGAGTTTACTGAGGTAAAAAACAAACAAAAAAAAACAACAACAAAGAAAACCCCAAAAAAACAAAGCCTTTGTTACATTCAAATTATTTTTAACTCTATGAACACCCTTGTTTGGTATGACATGACACTTTTATTTCTCACAGACATACATGCAAAAAACTTATAAGGTAAGACACAGCTGGCAAAATTGAGACAAAGAAGTTGTCTCTGAGCACAGAACTAATGCCACCACAATGGCAAAGAGCACCAGAAGCACTGTGCAGGACTCAAAGTGGACAAAAAGATGACTAATGATCTTCAGTGTAGATATACGTAGGCTAATACGTCTCATGGAAAATACTCTCAGTTGCATACACACCATGCTGACAAATGACTGGAGGAAAAAAATCCAGCAGTCATTATTGACAGATCCATATGTACAACAGCAAGAAAAACCCTAGCAAAACATTGGGTATCATGACGAAAGGCATGGAGAAGAAGACAGTGCACATTTATACAACCTTTGTCCGTGTCTCAATTTCTGGTCTCTACATCTCAAGAACAGACTCTAGCAGAGAACAAAATACCAAAAGGATGGAGTGCCTGCCTTAGAAAAAGAGACTTGAGGGGCTCTTTAGTTAGAACAGAAGACTGAAGCAAGATATGATCAATCAAATCATGAAGATGGTAAATAAACTAGTGTAAGGCTGCGTGCTAAATCCTTTAGTAATAGAGCTAAGGGACTTTTTACAAAGCTGGCACAACATTAGTTTATAAAGAATTAAGTGCTTCTTTACAAAGGGAGTAGTAAGCTTCTGGAACTTGCTGCCACAGGAGGTTGTGAAGATAGTAAAGCATCAGCAAGTTTGAAAAATACAAGTTCTTGGTCCACAGGTCCACAAATGGGCTATAAAATCACAGCAGATATATACCCACCATCTGTAATACAACAAACAAGTATGCAGGAAGAGTACAAGAGAATAGGCTCATAAAATGGCTAGGTTTGTGTACAGTCCCTAATACCACTGTCAGAGACGAAACACCAAGTATGAAGGTCCACTGATCTGACAGAGCAGAGCTTTCCTGATGTTCTTCACTTCAGTTGTCTTTAGCATCTTCTATTGAGCTCTGAAAAACTCATGGAGGTTACACCCCTGCTTCTTAGCAGCTATGAAAGATGGAGGTCAGATCTGAATAACAGCAGTCTTTCAGTATAAATTCCAACACAACATCCCATAATACATTATGGCAATACATTAGTAATAGGTCTTTAAACAAAAATACGGGTCAGACCCAGGAGGAAATATTTGCATTACTCCAGGCAGTGTGACCCCCAAAAGCCACAGATGTTGTTACACAGCTAGATCAGCTAGTTCAGTGAAACTGCAGCCACCTGCTGAGGGACAAAAGAAACAAACATCAGCCCCTCAAAGAGCTGAGCTGCAGAACTCCAGGGAAGCGAGGTTAGCCATGTCAGTTATTCACATTTTTACTAAAGTAAGTCTCAAAAGATAGTAAGAGTTAAAGCCTACTGGTATTCAGATGGCAGTCTTTAAAAATTGAGTGCAAAAGCCAGTATCTACTGGGTGTTTTCTGCATTCCTCTACAGAAACTGTTTATACATGAAATACACATATGATAATTGCAATATTCTGAGACCACTGATAATACAGAACACCTGCAAAGGGAAAAGGGAAGCTGGCAACACTCCACAGAAATGAATAAATGTAGCTCAACAGTATTCTCACAAGATTTCAGTTATGTAGCATTTTCTTTGTTCACTACACTCTTCACCATTAGCTCCTTCACCAGTATTTGGTAACTTCTTCAGATGCAAAGAAATGCTTACTTATGTATTTCATAAATGTTTGTAGTGATACATTAAATTAAACACTTATATATGCATTAAATTACACATTCTAAACCTTAAGGGAATAACAGAGTTTTGATGAGTAACTATTGCAGATATCTAGGTTATTCCCCCTACTTTGGGAGTTTGGCTTGACAGCTACAAAAATCAGAATGCAAGAGGGTTAAAAAGTGTCCACTCACCACTATACATGCAATATCTGGCAATTTTACATTTTAAGTAGTGATACAAGAGGGGGTGTCTCATAATTGAGATCTGTAGTTCATTCATTATCACACCTTGCTTCATTTCTGTATTAGTAGTAGCTACTGGAGCTGAATTCCTGTTGAAGAGGATCTCTTCTAGGTTCCTTGAGGGGCACTCTCAGGAGACAGAGGTGCTCAAGCAGAGCACTCTTGGTCACTATGCCCATGGCACTGCTAGGCAGCAGCAGACACTGTCACCATTTGGAAACAACTTAGGGCTGTGGGTAAGCAACAAAGGGAACACTTAGATGCTGGCATTTTATATTTCTGTATATCTAGAGTTCTGAAGAGCTGCCATACATCAGCATTTGGAGTTGCTGTGTTTGATGGGGACACAACTAACAGTTATGAGTCCATATCTTAAATGCAGTTCAAAAACAGCATTTCCAAAAAGATCAGTGCACCATTTGCATAATCTAATACAACTTTGTATAATCTAATACTACATCATTCATCCATTCATCTTTTCTGTGAGCTCCTGCAACTCTTCACTGGTTCAACTGAATGGACATATGTACTTATTTCTAAAATATAAAGTATACCACTTATTTTCTCTAGTTGTATCAAACGAAATAATCTTCCTGCTAGTCATGGCAAATTACATCAATAATATTTTAGTATCCATCTTTATCTATTTAACTAAATAAGCAACAGGGTGGAGAACATGACAGAATTGACTGCTTCAGTTCCAGATTTCTTATTACATTATACAGTGAAACTACTCTGTAAAAATTACTACTAAAAAAGCATCTTAGGAAAATTCAGGCTATCTCTGAGTGTTGGGAAGCATACAGATGGACTAGTTTTCTTTTATATAGAAGAAGACAATGAAAAGCAAGCTAAAAATTTCCCAAACTTCTGCATTCTCCTCTAACTTTTAACTAGGTATGAATATTATGTAATTATGAATATTAAGTATACAGCTGATTAATATTTTTTGACAAGTGAATACTTAATACACTTATATTGACTTCAGTGGTGGAATGATTGCTGGTCCAAAAAATTTCATTAGTTGCTAACAGATAAAGTTGAATAAACTGAATCAAGCACCCTTCTGAAATGACAGCATTGAATATTTTGATATTTTAGAAAAGGTTTCCTCAGAACTGTGCATAGAAAAAAGGTATTTAAGACAAAGCTATGCTATGTAGCAAATACACTGGCATACATTCTCCTGCATGCATGTTCTCCTGGGAACAGGCCCACTGAAATGACTGTCACAAATAAAGTCTACTCGTGCTGAAGGTTCTGTAGTTTACCCATTCACAAACTAAATGTTTGGATTAAAATTCGGTGTAACTCACAAGGGAGGGCGGGGAGAAAGCTTAGTGTTTTCAGCCTGTAATCTACAAAGATTTCTCTGCTCTCTTCCACAAAACAGCCATAAAAATTTGTGATTTTCTTTCCTAAACAACCACATAAGGAAAAAATGGGTGATGTTATGAGGCAGACAAGCAGAATTGAGTGCATCTCAGACATTGCATCATGACTATGTGTGACATACTTGGATGAGGGTTGTTCGCTACATTCATCTAAAATACTCTGACGACACTGAATCAGGTTAACTAGATGAGGTTTCTGAAAAACTGGTTTGACAATATGGCATTTGTTGCACCTGTACAGATCTGTCCAGAATTAGAGATTGAAAATGAAATTTTATTATCAATTTATATTCTGCCAGAAATGTTATTTAGTGGGTAACTATGCAGGGAAGGAACAATATTTAACCTGTGTCAGCTCTAAATTCCACATCTCAAATCTTTTACACTAACTTGTGCCATCCCCACAACTGTAAAAATAGGCTTCAGTTCCCCAAAGCGAGCATGTATGTGTTGCACTGATAATTCACCCTTGCATCTATCATGATTTAAAACATTTCTGAAAACACGTTATGCATCACGTGATTGAACACATCCTTGTAACTAACTAATCAGAATACCCTATCAAGAAAGAGTGAACGGGATCAATACATTCCTAAAAAGTAGAAAAAGAACCTTAAAGGTACAGAGGAATCAAGAAAACAAAAACAAACCCTAAATCAAACTAAATGCTCTTTGCATTTTCTGCAGACCGTGTTTAATGTTTAAAATACCCAACCCAAGACATGCACAATAACCAACAGATAACAGGAACCATTCCTCTTTGTCTATTAATTGCGGATGCTATCCTACTTCCTACGGAATCAATGTCAAAACTCTTTATTTCTATGATTGGAAGATCAGGTCCTTCATCACAAAGTCTGGCAACACCCTGGCAGATTCCTTGAAATGTTACATAATCAAGATACTTAATGTTTACAACGACATCTCTGAAGAGCATCTGAAGCCTGTTCTTATCTAAATTAACAAGATTTGAGAACACGTCGAAGCCTTCCAATATTGTCTTTATCACTAAAAGTAGTAGGTTGAAGAACAATGGAAAGGAGTGCATAGGGATAAACGGGATTGCATCTTTCTAATTCCTCCGTCTCAATAGCCAGTGGTTATGTATCAACCGTCACAGATACGCTGACTTTAAAATAACTTTTCTTTGAGCTAACTGTGTTAACAACTTTAAGATCCAGTGTGCGGCCACGCCACCACCACTGCCGCCTTCCGTTGTGTGACTCTCCCCGCTGGGCGTCCGGGAACATCTTCGAGTAAAATCCTCCCGTGAAGGGAAGTTCATCCCGCCGCCCCAAGACAAGCGCGGCCGCGCTGATGGCCCCAGCGCCGGCCCGGGGCACGTCTGCGCTGCCGGCTGC
>VWYI01041706.1:52619-84193 GCA_013399455.1 Anthoscopus minutus
CCGCCCGCAGCCGCACCAGCCGGCAGAGCGCGCGCCGCGCGGGAGCGCAGCGCGGGCACCGGCGGAGCTCGCCCTCGTCGATTGGCACTGCCGGCAACCAATGGCCGCCCGCGTCGCGCCGAGGGGGCGGGACGGCGTGACGGGAACGGACCAATGGGAGCCACTCCGCGAGGGAGTGCCGCTTCCGGGCGGCGAGAGCCGCGCGCTGCTCCTGTGCCCGCGGCCGTTGTCCCTGCCGGGGCTGTGTGGACGGTGTCCCTGCCGCCGCTGTCCCCGCCGGGGTTGTTTGCTCGGTGTCCTTGCTGCCGGTTTCTCCGCGGCCGGTGTCCCCGCCGGAGCGGTGTGCTCGGTGTCTCCGCGGCCGCTGTCCCTGCCGGGCTGCGCTGCCGGTTCTCCGGGATGCGCTCCAGCCCCGGCAGAGGTAACGCGCTCCAGCCCCGGTGGTGGTAACGCGCGCGGCTGGGCCAGCCTTGCCCATCTCCAGCCGCTCTGGAAAACGGGAGCGGGCTGAGGGCCGGCCGTGCAGGTGGGGAGCGTGTGCCGCCCACTCCCCGCGTCCGCGGGAATACGGAGCTTCACGCCAGAGCGTTTTGCTTAAAATAAAATTTAGTGAAAGAAAATATATTTTTTTTCTAGGGGAATTCCACTGAGCTGAAACCTCGTCCTCCGGCAACATCGCTGCGGCTGCTGCCGGCTGCCGCCGACCTTGGCGCGGCCGCGGCGGGCACAGGACCGCGTCCCGGCGGCTGCCGCGCCGCCGTGCTGTGCGGGACCCTCCAGCGCCACGGCTGTCACCGCGCTGCGGGGTTTGCGCCCAGTTTGCAAGGCCTCAGAACTTGTCCCACCGGCAGTGCCGCAGCTGCCCGCGCCTGTGTTTAAATTGGTTCAGCTGTAACAGCGAGTTGACCGGGTGCCTGTTTCTAACTTTCGTTTATGTAATACATCCATGGGATTATATTATAGTTACTCTATGTAGAAGGAGGTCTTTTCCTAACCACAGGGATGTGCTGTAGAAGTGTATGGGTCTGGTAGGGTATCATAGGTCCTGGAGAAGAGAGGATCAAGGATGAACTGTAGAGGATTATTGGTATAAGGCACTAAGGAAAGAGGCATGAGCTTGGTGCTGGATGCCCGTGGTGATAAACGGCTCGCCTGCTGTCACTTAAAGAAATTCACATCTGGAGCTGGACCAAAGTGGGTTTGGAGGTTGCAAAGAAACAGTACCTGACGTACCTAGAATGGAACATACTAAATCCAAGTGTAGGATTAGAGCTGCAAACCAGTGAAGAAAGAGAAAGGTAGAAGAGTGTGCTTGCAAAGATAAAAACGATCTTAAGGGAAAACTAGAGGAGGGAGAAGAAAGCAAAAACCTAAATATCGTACTTCTCTTGTCCAAGGACTCCAAATGCTCACAAAGTCACTGTTATCACCCCTTCACATTAGGGTGAAATGAAAGTGATCAAGAGATCCGGGGGCGCAGGGGAAGGGGGAATGTGACAGCAGGAGAGGAGTACAACCGCTTCAACTATTCTTTTTCTAGAACTAATAATTATCAGACTATTAAGATTTTAGTTATACTAAGAATAAAAGTCTCATTTTTTCCAGTCTGCCTAATAAGCCAGGTGGAATGCTTGAAAACATTTCAGAAATGTATTTTACTGCTGGGTTATTTTCAGTGTTAATGGCCTTTACCCACTGTTTTGGAATTTGCTTGTCAAGTAAAAGCCCTTGACTAGATTTATTCATTCCTAATGGCTTGCCATTGTATTTCATGCCCATTAAGAAAGGTTTCTAAAATCGAATAATCTGTCAAGTTAATCTGGTCATAAGCAAATGTTTGTTAATTCCTTGATGAAATACTGTTAATACCAATATTAGACACCATTTACAGACAGAATCCCTTGTTTAGTTGTACCAGATGCAGGTACCCTCATCTATGCTGAGTTCAGAACTGCTAGTACTGTTACACAATGTGGAAGTCATGCCCTTTACCTCACTCTTCATTAGTTTACCTTTTTTTTTTGGTGGCAGTTGAGTTTGCTGTTGTTTAAATGCTCATGTGCTTAGACACTGTGCAACAGCTTAATGAGAGATGTTTCCTTCCCGTAAATGGGTTTTATTACTTCAGAAATTGCTTCAAGCATTGAGAAAGCACATTTTTAATTGTAGCATTATATACTTAAGAAAAGGCATCAGGTTTTTGTAAACTTTTTTATCAGCCATATCATTATCTTGAAAGATACCCGAAACCCAACACACTTTATTTATGTTTGACAGCTGACAAATATTACAGAACTGACTAGAGCATTGCACAGTTATAACTTTATGACTCCTGCAAAGAAGGAGAGAATATTAAAAATAATCCTTGTAAAGGGATCTCTTTGTAGTAAGCAGAGCATGCATGTGATTAGTTTTAATGCTTTAAACTCATCCAGAAATGTAAACAGAAATTCAGATAATCATGTCTGAATTTTATGTTCTTGTTAAAGAGTAGACTTCAAGGTTCTACAGCAGCTTTTTGCAATTGTATGCACAGCTCAGTGTGTAAGTCAGTTAAATTCTTAAAAAGAAAGACAAAACACCACACTTCAGCTAAATATCCTATTTATGACACAGAAAAACTCGGAGGAATATTTTACTATAGGCATTAGAAGCACCGAATAATTAAAAGCAGAAAAGAGATGAGAAAAAAAAGCAGCACACCTGAAATATAGGTCTGTTCATTTAAGTGCTTTACAGTACACATAATATATTCTAAAGTTTAGCTGTCCCCCTGATGAACTAGGGTTTGTTTTTTTTTGTATGTCAGCCCACAAAACTGTAATTTAGCCTTCAGTCCCATAAGACATAAGAGCTGAGCATTTCTTTCTGAAAAAAATATTGTATTCCTGGAAAGTGCTAAAGGACATACACTAGCTGAGCTGTTCTTATTCATAGCAGAAACAGTATAAGAAATGTAATTTCCATACAGCTCTGTCAGCAGGAATCCTTTCTGTCTGGGATCAACAGGGGTGACAGGATTTAGAAATCACACCTACTAAAATCATTTTGTAGATGTTAAGACAGCCAACAAGATGTGAACTGTGGGCTAAGTGCTAGAATTGGGCAGATGGTATCCTGAAATTCCTTTACGAAGAAAAGAAACAGAGTTGCTGTATATCCCTTGTAATTTGACTTCACCTTTTAGGAGAACAGTACCGTAGTACTGAAGTGTACTATAAATGGCAGATCTTTTACATTAAGCTGTAGAATAACTTCTTAGAGATAAACATTATTTCACTCCTCACTCCTGATAGGGTTTGAACACTTAACTGATGCATGGATGCAGACTGCCTTTGTAGATCCGTGGGAGGGATATTTATTATTTATTTTTAACTATGTTAAAATTTGCTAGCATTATCCAGCCTAATTTGGTATCCCTTTTGTTAATATCATGTAGATGTATGCTGTGAGATGCAAATCACAGTTCTGTGCTAGGTTCTATACAGACAAGTAAGGAGACAATGGATTTCATCCACAAACTTCCCCCTCTTGCACTCTTCTGAAAGTGCATTGGGATTTGATTTCACACTGCATGATAAAGTGTTTCCTTTTGTTATTTTATCTCCCATGTAGTATGTCAAGCTGGAGGGAGCTAATCACCCCATAAACAAAGCAAGGCAACTTCCTTTGTGTGCAGAGTGAGTCCTTCAAGATACTTGTATGTCTGCAGTGATCACTTGTAAGCACAGCTTCCATTTATATAGTAGTGTCCTTCAAAGCAATGTCACTGTGAACATAATGAATATACTTAGAAATATTTAAAGACTCTATAAATATATATTTAATTGCAACTGCCTTGAACAGTGATGTAAGATAGGCCTTTTGTGTAGAGGAATGGATGGGTGCTGGAACATTTTTCAATCCAAGTAATTTTGCTTTGCATAAGTGACCAGTTCATATAAAGAATATTATTTTCCTTCCCCCCGCTTCCTCCCTATTGATCCAGTCAGTTTGGGTATTTTTATCTTGGTTTTAAATATATTAGAGTTTTCATTGTTCCCCACCCCATAGTTAATTTTGTGGTGCATCAACTATTTTGACAAATATTTGCACTATTACCTAAAAAATTAATTATAAAGAATTAATCCGGCTCTCAGCAGGGTTAACGAAGCGAGAAGAGCCTTCCCATCACAGTCAGTGGCTGAATCCAGCTGGCAAAAATCAATGTGGTTCTGTTTAATTATGATTAATGTTTTCACTTATTTTATAATTTTGCATGCAATTTCCCTTTTTTTCAACTTTCAACTTTTCAACAATCATCCTCATCGTCTAGGAGGATGATTTGGCAATTGCTACTCATAAACCAGAGAGCTTGGTTCTGTGTCATCTGACTGCTTATCTGCAAGAGGATGTGACCAGTAGAGGAATGGACTGACTTGAATTCCACAGCTACCAGAATAAAGGAGTCATGTTCCCTTGTACTAACACTGCAAAGCTTGAAATTGCATCACTGGGTCTATTTTATGATTGACACACGGGAGAGCTCCTGTTACCCTTATTTTCATTGAAGAGCATTTTAAGAAAAATTAGTCACATGTTTCTGTTGCTGGAGTGGCATCCTCATAGATAAGGATGTCTGCCCACTAAGGGACTGAGGATATTGATACTAAAATTTATTCAGAGATAAAAGAACTACATCAGGAATATTTAGCTGTGTGCTTTTTCTTATCATCTGGAAGAAAAAAGTTGTCTAAAGTCTCAGTCCCAAGGAGCTTTTAATGGTAGTAGAAGAGCAGCCAAAGGAAGCACAGAATATATGACAAAAGAGAGAGGGAGAAAGCAGTGAAGGCACCACATTATGAAGAAGTTTAATGGCACTGAGCTTCCTAGTTCTATATATACACAGCCAGTGTTACAGTAATTTACTGATTGCTTGTGGTTCTACTTATGTATACATAAGTATCTATATATTTATGTGCTTACAGACATGATACTCATGTATTGTATTAAAAGATCATTAAGTTTTCAAATGCTAATGCCTGAACTCAAAAGCTGTCTGGTATAGTCTTTAATTTTGTGCTCACACCATGTTTTTCTTGGGACTCTTGGTCAGAACATAGAAGGGATAAATCCTGCTACCTGCACAATTATTTAATATTTTTATTTATTGAATTATTAAAAATACTACCTCAGGCTTTATTGATTACAATCTCCAATTTATCTTCTAGCTGCTACACCAATTCAGAAAGAAGCCCTAATAAAAATATTCTCTTGGCTGTACATGAAGAGGACATCATCCGTACCACAAAAAAAACCCAATGTGACATGTTGAAATGGGAAGCTATATTGCAAATATGGTCAGAATTGAACCAGATCGAAGTTGAGGGAATAGATTGATTTAAATTTTTTCAACTGAAAGATTTTTTAGCATGGGCAAAAATCTATGCTCTTACCAGGTATTTTTCCTGGAAATGAAAGAAGCCTTTTGGTAAAGCTTTAAAAGTAAATCAGTCTGTCTGTCCTTTCCTATGTGCAGAAAGCTTCTCCCCAAATAGATAACATGAAACAAAATTATAAGCAATCAAGTCACATTTTTAAATGGCAAGTATGCAAAACCATTACTAGAATAGCATTACCTTGTCCCGCAATTAAAATACATGCCTGTGTAGGATAGAATAAAACATAGACTTTAACATTGCGGCTTAGCTTGAGTAAGAGTGTGTCATTTACAGAAACCACCCCAGACAGGTGTAGGTAGGGGTTTTTTTCTGCTCCACCAAAGCATTCAATGTGTGTTAAAGAAGAATCATTCTAGAAAGTTCTTGAAAAGTCTAGGATTTATTATCATTCAGAGACTTAAAAATGGGGAGAAGTACTTCTAAAATTTTAAAAGTCTGGATATCCATAAGGCATGATATCATGATGTGGGTCTTTTACAGTTTTCACAACTCGATCCAGATTTTGAATTTCTGGAACTCAACCACTCGAATAGTATTTGGCACATATGTAAATATGTCTTCAGCAAATACATTAAAGGAACATTAAAGTTTCAAATTCAAGCACTCAGATGTTGGGCAATAGTATCATTAAAGTTGTCTGTTTGACCTTATTTCCTGACCCTGTAAATTATGATTAATTTTTAGAAATCATGGTCAGTAATGAATAAATCAGTAATATAGTAGGTATTAATAAATATTTGTATATTCATACATGTACACATATTTGAACAAACTCAGTAAAAGTACAGGAGGTGAAGAATTTAATTTGTTAGTCATCTCTCTGTAGCCAGGTCTTCATGTCAAAAAAAGCAATGCTATGTCACTTTTATCACTTGTAGGTGATGAAGGAATTTGTAGCTGGTTAAAGAAAATGGTTTGTTTTCTGGGGTGCTGCAGTAGTCTTGAAATGTCATAACAGAGCACAAATGCCTGGACACTTAATCCAAACCTCACCTAATTGGTTGGAAGCTATTTGGAAGAAGCTTATCAAGCTGAGTTTTCTTACACAGGTACTCAAAAATGAAGTAAATTAGCCCTATTATTTTTCCCTCATTTTCCCATCTTTCCTATAGTGCATATATGCTTTCTCTAAAAATAAAAAATTAAGGTAACAGTGCACTCTGCAGTATGTCAGTTTATAACATTAGTATTTTCAGACACAGTTTTAATATTGTTTGGCTACATTATTGCACAAATATTTATATCATGATGCCTTCAAAAACATATAAAGGTATTCTTGGTTGTTGTCTTAATGCTTTAGTTTGAAAAAATACCAAATGGTTTAGGCTTTTTCTTCTGGCCCAAGAAGCTGGATCTATGCTGTTGCTGGTTTAAGGCATGCTGTAGGCATGGGTAGCTGCCAGTGCCTGGTAATGCAGTTTTTCATTACCTTCTCTCTGGGCACAGAAGCACTGCTGGCAAAATGGTTTTCTCAGTCAAAACCATCCAGCCCCAATCTGTATCCTTCAGTATAGCAGTACTGTCCTACCAAAGCAGAAAAGCAGTTTATAGAACATAATAAAGAGATTCTAAACACTGTTTAGAGCAGTGTATGACACTATTTATGTGCTGTTTTCACTCTAATATTGCTTTATGAAAAGCTGTACAAAAGCTCTTAAGATTGGAACGGCAGAATTTTTTTTTCTATGTCCATCTGCATAAGCTGACTTTACAGCTATCAATTTCTTCCTTTTTATCTAATGTCCTGTAGAGGTCTTAACTGTGATTATAGAGAGAAACTGGAAGCATATTTTAAGTTGAAAGAGGATATTTCATATAGATTGATTTTTATTTTTATTATAATATGTGCACTAGTATTACAATTAGGATGACAATCTAATTTACCAAGCAGTATATTGAAGTACTTGGTTTAGCATTCCATCCTCTCATGGTAGGCCTATACCTTCATTGCCCCTTGAAGTTCCTAACTATTTCATCTTGTTTACTGAAAATTCATCTCTCTTTCTGTTGAGAGATGACTTCTTGATCATGAAATTTTGTGTTTGGTCAAATTTTTTCTCTAGAAAGTTTGACTGGAAAAAAAGCCTGCTTTTCTATTTGGAATAGAGTTTCTGTGGGGAAGGAATGGCTCCTTCATAGGTATTTGTTGTTATAGGACATTATTGTCAGCATCTGTTACAGGTATCATTTCATCAGTCTAAGTACAGATACTGATAGTGATGGCTGCAGTGTCAAGAGCCAAAAAGTAAAATCGATGGAAACACTCTGAGGTTTCCTAGGGTTTGTTTTTTTTTTATTTAAACAGATTATGTCATTTTGAAAATCACTGGTTTCATGAAATGTGTAGTATATTTTTCATGTCTCTTTTTAAGCTTACAATGTCCTTAGTTAATGAAAGTCATATTAAAAATACATTTTATTTTTAATAGATCTTATTATTTCTTTTTAAGAATCTAAGAAGTTTCTTTCTCCCTTATACTCTACCCTAAGAGAGGGGAGGTGAGGAAGCAATGGGAAACAGGAATTCTCTCCTCTCCCCAAAGTAGTACAGTACAGAGCTGCCTTCTTTTTTTCTTCAAAGACTATACTGAAAAATTCAAATCTTTCATGGCTGAATTGTAAATTACTGTTTTAGAAAGCCCATAAGTAAGGTCAGTCTGTTTATGTTTCTGAGCAAATTTAATGCAGATCCTCTCTTTAAACATTTAAAAATGCTTTTCATGTCAAAATTATCAAATGCAAACCACATACAAGGTAAAATGGTGTTCATGAAAGGCAATAAAATTTACCCAAAGGATTTAACTTAGGGTTCTCTTAATGGATGAAAGCATGAAAAGAGACAAAGGCTCTTAATCTGTATTTTTGTCTTCATGTTTTCCTGTTTTTGTGAGTGTATCCAGAGTGGTTAATGTTTTTGCAATTATACCTACCAGTTGGAGGTGTACTTGACTGAAGAAATCCAAATCTTTTATAAGTAGTTCTGATAATTAACCTGCACTTTGAAAATAAGGCCTGAACTATAATTATTTATAGGAGGCATATTTCAAGACATGTTTTGTTAGAACAAGGCAGATCTTAGCATGGTTTAATTGTCCACCCTCAGTGCTGTGTCATTTAAGATAACTAGTGCAGGTCTGTCTACTGATATGTATGAAAGACATAAGTCCTTAACAGAAAACAAGACAAAGTATTTAGACTTTTCAAAGAAATCCAGCATTTGCGTACAGCAAGTCCTTCACTTAGGAGGAATCCACTTCAGCTGTATAGTCAAAGTGTTACTTAGGTCTCTTTAAAGAGTTTTGAGGATGCCCCTGACTCTAGAAAGGCTCCAAAGGGATTAGTTGATATGCTGCACCTATAAAAACAGTTTAATTAACTAAGTTTTGTGCCAATTATGTTCATGAAGTTGCAAATGGACTGCAAATTTAGAAGTCCTCTAAAATGCAGTTCTGGCCCAGCCATTAAATCAGGCTCTTTAATCTCTCTAATTGGTGCTTTTTGGTATAGAAGAATACGTGAACCCTGCTGTGTTCTAAAAGCAGTAGAACATCTTCACTAGCCAGTAATAGCCAGAGAAAATATACTTCTCAAACTGCAAGTCTTATGTGCTAAAAAATGATGTGGAAAAATTTCATTTTACTGCTACTCGTCAGTGCAGTTTTACTGTTGAACAGTGCTTGGCTGCAGCTGTGCTGGGAATGTATCAGCTCTGCCCTCCATGACTGTAAGGTCCCTTTCTTAGGATAAATACCCTGTCCATGGGATGAAACTTAGCAATAGCCAGAGGAAGTTATCCTGCTGAGAGAACAGGAGGTTCAGTACCAGAATTCTTCCCAGGAGCCATCAAGCTTCTCCTCACAGAATGAGACTTTTACAGGCTGATGACTGGTTATTTAAATTCAGGTAGCAAAACTTACAAAGCGTAGAGGATAACTTGAACATACTTAAACTTAGAATAGCAACTTCCCCTCACAGAAATACAACTCTAATGGATGCTAGTTCTTTTATAACCAATCTAGACCAGCTCCTTGGCTGCAGTAAATCTGTATGGGTTCACTCAAATGCATGAAGTTTTTTAGCAGCTAAGGAGTTACTATTCATTTAGTGTTTAATTTACAGAAAACCTATAAGGTTGCGACTTTGTACACACTCTATTTCAATCTCACTTGCAGCTGCTATATGCATTCTCTCATCAGTGTGACTTCTGTAGCAGTAATGTTTGTATACATCAGGATGGAATCTCCCTTCCTTTTGCCTTGGAAGGAAAAGGGTGTAAGACTCAGTGAGTTGCAGCCTTATCTCCTCTCTGATTACTTCTACACTAAGCTTTTGGCTGAAGTTCTGAAGAACTCTTCTACTTCAATTTTTTTTCAGGTTATTTACATTTTTCTACAATATTTTATTACCCGTTGCTGTTAATTTTCTAGAACAAGTTTAGAGGGTGTCATACTTATGATTTGTATAAGAATCCCAAAACAATATAATAGGGCTCGTGCTTCAAATAAATAATTCTGCAATATAATTTCATTTCCTTAACATTCATCCTCACTACTGGAAGTAAAAAGCCACTCACTAAGAGAAGAGTCTCAAAGCTAGTGAATCCACTAGGGGAAGGCTCTGCACTTCTGTGTCTGTCCCATACTAAACAAAATCTCAGTCATAGAATATCCAAAGAGATTTACCCCATATGTCATTTGTGTATGTTGACTGTACATTATATTTTCTCTGGGAGTAAAAATTTCTATGTAGTAATGTAATTTTTTATACTGTTTCAACAAAGCCTTTATTTTAGTCATATCTAGCTGGCCATAAGGAACACACTTTTTCTGGGTCTCATTTTTGATTTTTTTTTTGGGGGGAAGCTAAAAGGTCTGTAGTTTGCAAGGACAGTTTCAGAGGTGCTAATTTCTTGGTGTGAATTTTTATTATCATAATTGACATCTGTCACTCCTCTAGATTGTAGTATACAAGGTTAAATTCATCAGAATATGCAGGAGGATGACAAATGGCACAGGGCTGTACTTCAGGTACAAATACTGCAGCCATATTAGCTTTTTCTGAGTTATTAACTTGCATATGTTCACATAAACACCACCATTTAACCTTCAAGACAATTCCTCTTTCCTAACGAATACAGCCAAAACCAGTCTTCTATCTAATAAGAAATGGGGGAGATTTAAAATTTTAATTCATGTAGAAGTGTAAATATGCCAGTCAAATTCCCTTTATTTTCTTCAGGCATGCATGTTCTGGGTTTTTTTTGTTGTCTTAGCAGGAATTTTGTTGATATTATTTTTAATTGTGTTATCTACTCAAAAATGAAAGCAAAGTAATTTAGTGCTATGTAGTAATCTCTTGGGTTTTAAAAAACAAATTACACCCAAATGGGGGAGCAATAAGAGAGAAAGAAATCTTGCTGAAGTAATTCTAAGATGTTCAAAAGCAGCTGTAGGCTAATGCAATGCTTTCTAATAAGTTCTCAAATACTGCGGTACTGGAGTGTCTTGTGCAAAGACTGTTCTTCTGGTAACATTCATTTGAAGAGGTCTTATATTTCTGCATTTACTGAGAGTACTTTGGAGAAATACACTCTTGAAGTATGCTTGTGGAAAAAATGCTGTTCATGGTTTTCTGATGTGTGTCTATAGTTTATAGTTATTTCTGTGTAGGTATAAGGAGTCACGCGTGGATTCCCACTTACCCACAACCCTCTTGCTTTGTGCAATGAGTTATAGTGCAGCTGACACTTTGTTCTAGGAGTCTGAGGCACACTTTCTTAAATGTTTTAATATCAGCTTGTCTTTCCTGTAAATTATTTCAAATGCCTGTCTCTGTTGGATCCTTCAGGAATTATTTTGAAAATTGTATTTTGATTATGATTCCCTTTCTCTCTGACACCTTGGTTTAAATTAGTCATTGCATGAAGAATTTCACAAACCATTTAAGGAAAATAGTATGTATAAATTATTATTAAAAAAATTCACAATTTTTTTTTTGTAAAGTGCTTTTTTTATTATGCATTGTCGACAGTTAAATGATATTTTACTGTTTCATACAATATGGAATAGTGTTAAATGAGCAAACGTTAATCAATAAGCACAGGTTTTAAGGAAAAAAGTGCTAGAATTTGCATAAGTTTGTACAGATTTAAGTATGACACTGGAGAGGTGTTTCACCTAAAATGACTTTGAATTAGTTACTGAAACAACCACTAGCCTTCATTGCCCTGTGTCCCCAGACCTTGTTTCAGTTCTATTTAGGATGTTTGGTTTTCTCCAGTGTTAAAATTTACACTTTTTTCTCCCCTGTTACTCAGTATAACTTAGAAGCAGCTCTAGGAATATAGCAAAACAGTGCTGTTCACCAACCAGCTGTGGTTACTATTCAATAATGATCCATTTCAAACTAAGTATTACATGATACTGCAAAAACAGAAACAAAAAACATTAACCCCACAAAATCTCAACCAAACCCCAGATTTTCTAGCATGAGCTAACACAACCAGTGTACATAATATGTTATGGAGCAACAGCTCAGTTACAGTAGTAATGCATTAGAAAAAAAATGGAAGTAATTTTTTCTTCCATTGTGCACACCAGGTGCTTTACATCTGAAGTTGTTACAAATAATAAATATTGAAATGGATTATGTTTCTTCAAGACAGTGTAGTAAAATATTCCTTGCAATGTTCAGAAACATAGAAAAACAAGGGGTGTTTTATAATTACAGATGGAAAAAAAATCTAACTGAATAAAGTCTGGGTAATTGACAGTATAATTGTATTTTTTTATGTAATCTCTGGGTATTAAATTCTTCATGAAAGACTAAAATAAGTAGACTGAAGAAATGCCTATTTATGACATACTTTGTAATGAGTGACAGACATAGCTGAAAACTTGGATGTTTTATTAATTTTCATCATAAAATCTATTTTTTAAAAATTTGTTCATCTGCAGTGAGCCATTTAAACTTGACTTTCTTGCCTTGGAATGATGAAACAGCAGTATGTCTTGAGCTCAGTAAATCTAAGCTTGTATTTATGTCAGTCTTTGCCAATTGGATTATTTCACTTTCTTGACAAGTGTTAATATAATTCAGTTCTGTATCATAATTGCCATGTTCTTTTGAATATGGACTGCAGGATTTTTTACTTACATCTACAGAGTCTATTAGACCGCAGTTTAAAACCAGGTTGTCTTTTTTAAGAAAAGATTTCTTCAGACTGTCAGATAAAATAGTATTTAGCTTTTTGTCTTTTTTGTCATACTCTGATTCTTCTCCAGTGCATAATAACTCAGTATCAACAGACAGTGTTCTGTTAGTTGCTTTCTTTAAAACTAACATGCTGCTAGTATGAGACTTCTGACAAGTGGCATCATTATTAAATTGAGAAACACTCTTAGAAGGAACAGCATCTTCGTCTTTTGAGTTCTGTTCCTCCTGTGCAAGTATGGTATTGCTAGAATAGCTCTTATGAGGTTCATACATTGCATATATTTCTTCATTTCCAGACTGACTGTCCAGCTTTGCAAAGGCATGCTGTGATTCAGTGCAAATGGCATGGCTTAATGCTGTCTTTGGGGTAGACATAGCTAAGAGAGTTGTTTTCTGTGTACAAATATTTTGATGTGAAAAAGTGGCATAATTATTATTGTTGTTGTTATTCAAGTTGCATTCCTTGTGACTCTTTTGTACTGTTACATCATCAATGTTAGTGACTTGTACAACTTCTGAATTACCAGTTTCATTAATTTGTTTCTCTTGCTTCTTCCCAGTACTATCCACAATTTTATCACCCTCATGAATATCCTTTCCACTTTTCTCCCTATTCTCTGATGCTTCTAGTTTATTCACCTTATCTTTCACATTCCCAGCTTCCTCATCCTTTCCCTTATTGCCTGCTTCATTTTTCTTTGCTTTACACTTATTTGTACCTTCTTTCTCAGACAGAGATGAGAGTTGATTTTGTTGTGAATTTGTTGTGTTGTTTTTATTTTGTTCCATCACAGGGGGATTTTTCTGAGATTCCTTTCTGTTGCCCAGAGGTTTATTTGCATGCAAACTGGAATCTTCTTGATCAAAACCTTCTGGGGGCCACTTTGACTTATTTACTTTAGCTGATTCTTCAATAGAAAATGTTTTCTTAGATGCTGAATCATCTGTTGAAGGAGGCCATGTCATTTTTAATTTACCTCTTTCTGTGGATTTTTTCAGATTATTATCCAAAATATCAGGATGAGCACCTTCAGTACCTTTTTCAATTTCTGTAATTGGTTTAGGATCAACAGGTGCACTATTAATGGGATTTATTTCTTCAGCTTGAGTATTTTTAATTGAACTAAGTTGATCTTTAGAGTTCCATAATTCCTTATGCTGCTTGTGTCCAAAACCTTCATCATAATTTCCTTTGGATTTGAAAAGCTGCTTAAAATGGGGTTTACAGTATATTTTTCCATGGAGAGATGCATAATTTCCCAAGCTGCCGAATGGAAGAAAATTTGTTTTATGCTTTTATATATCATAAGTTACCATACACCTTCCCCTTTCTTCCTCCTCCCCCCTCCAAAAAAAAAAAGTATCTAAAATCTTTACTTGCAAATTCCCATACAATTTCAAAGTCAAAATGAAGGAGAAGAGTCATGCTTGGTGATTTAAGAAAGAACATAAACTCCTTCGGTTGTTGCACAGAATAAGCTTCAAATAGAAATGTTCCACAGCACTTCTAGGCTTTTTGGACCATTTTTCTTCATCTTATTAAAATCCAAATCCTCATTTCTTCTATAAAGTAGCAGCAGATTTTAGTCTTTGTGCAAATTATAGGAATTTGTGTTTGATTATATTTGGATTCTCCTCCCAAATGAAGTAAAGGAAATTTACATTCATTCATTGTATAACTAACCCAGAGTGTGTTAGACTCAAAATTGCTGGTCTTGCAGTCAGATAGTGCAATGAATCATACATTTTATATAAAGGTTACAGAGTGCAGTGCTCATGCAGAGAACCATCATAATTCATTTTATGAATGAGGAAAATTAAGACAAAATTTGGTGAGTTTCAGATGTCTTAAATTCCACCCAGATTCCTGTGTCTACTGCCTCTGTTTCATGCTGTCCTGAAGGTCTACAACAGTCAGTAGGAAGTTAATATGGGGAAGAATTAGGAAGATGCTGGCATGGAGCAGTTTTATAAGGAATTTAAAGGACTTGTTCCAGGCCACAGTGCTAATGTTCAGAGCAGAGAAGAAAAGGAGAACTCAGGATATCATCCTGTCAACCCAGCATCCTACAGGCTGAATAATCCTACAGTTGAAAATAATTTCACCATCTGTATTTATATTCAAAAGCAGGGTCATGTGAGGGAACATGCAGGTACTTCTTACCTTAATTGACTGCCACAGTGGTGACATCGGAAACACGATTTATGAAAATTCTGCTTATCGGCAACTAGACATTCCATGGGGTAAACTCTCTGTTGACAGAGTTTGCACGTTTCATTTTCCTGAATCTGCAGTTTCTACAATCACATATTAAAAGTTACAAATTAGTCTAAGCCACATGTTATGATTTGATTTGAACAGTATCAGTCCATATATTTTGTTAGAACATTTTTCATTTTCTGTTAACTGGTATCTCAGCTGTTTATTGTATTAATTCTTTTTTGTTCAACTAACAGTAATACCTCAAAAGTTAAAAACTACTTACCTTTCCCTTTGAAGGAATGCATGCATTTGAAAGAACTATTCACTTCACCAGGTACAATATCTTCCATTTATTTGTAATAACCAATTATCTTGTGAAATGTGGTAGGATAATACAAGTTTTTCTAGTATAAGTGGAATTGAGTATAATGTATGTATAATTTTTGAATGTACAATGTAATTTAAAGATAAATAAGTAGGGATGGGTATTTGAAATTCTGATGAGGAATTTTTGCTTGGCCATGCCAAATGCACAGTAGGGGCTACCCCTTTTTTGGAAACCTCCAGACTGTGAACTCGTATGGTCTAAATATGCTATGGACATAATTATTTGTGACTTTTATAATTTATATATAATTTAATTTGTCAGACCTAACACTTTTTTATGTGAATTTTAATACTAAGATAGCTACATTCATATTAATAACTTTATAAAATCTTTTTCTTCTGTGAAACATATTGTAAAGAAGACTATTTCTCTATAAAGTATGAAAAATGAATAGAAAGTTTAATACCAGTAGAATGGTGTTGGGCTTGGAAAAATGACCTTCTGTCTTGATCTCTGAATTGCTATGAAAATTGTATTAGCAGACAAATACAAAAACGGTGGGCCAAATAATTGCAGTATATCTGCATTGATGATAGCAATGCCTCTTGACATCAACAGAAAATTTGGCCCCTTTCAGCATTCTGTCTGTTGGTTTGCCTGCTGGTGTTGATTTTATAAAAGTTCACAAATCAAGACAAAAAGTGATGTAGATTTTATAGCTACAGCTTTAGTTGCAACATATCTCTAGTGTCCATAATGAGGGCGGTGAAAAATGCTGAAAGTTAAATATCTCTAAAATAATGTAGAACTTACAAACAGAATATACAACCAGTAAAAAATCCCCCAGTACTCCAATAGAATTGTTGGTCATGGATTATAAGGTCTCAAATGTAAACTGTGCTTAGACACCAAGGAGGCTGAGAGAGAGGCCTGGCAGACATAAATTCAGTGCTCCAGACATGCATGCACTGCTTGTGAGCCAAGAGCCAGGATTCAGCTGAGTATTCTTAGGTACACAAGTATTCTGAATGTAGAGAAGGAGGAGAGGAAGGAGAGAAGGAGATAAGGTAATTAGGAGGGGGAAAAATGGTGATATGTATCGTGGAAAACTGTCTCATTGAATTATTACGTCGCTTAGTTGGATAATTGATAGTAAGTGTTGTGCCTCAGAAGGCAAGGCAAGAGAAGAGGAATGCAAAGAGGGAATTTAAGGGAAATTTATTCCAAAACAACTTCCAGGACTGAATGAGGCAATATTCATCTCCTTGAAATTGAATCGTGTGTCATGTGTCAGTGGCACAGTTTTGGTGGCTGGGGACAGCCTCTGTGAGCAGCGGCAGGGCCTGGCCCACGCCGGGCACAACCAGCTCCGGATGCAGCGCACGGCGCAGCTGCTCAGCCCTCGTGTCTCTGGGAAAACGTGTTCAAAGAGGGCAAAAAGCTGCACATGCAGCCAGGACTGAGGGAAAAAAGTGTTAGAAACAGCCCTGTGAACACCAAGGTCAGAGAAGAACAAGGGGAGGAGATGCTGCAACAGAGCATCTGTTGCAACAGGCCCTGCAGCTTGTGGAGGGGACCAGGGGAGCAGGTATTTCCCAGCAGCCTGGGGAGAGACCATGTAGGAGCAGTTAAAAGTTTTGCACAATATTAAACAAATAGTAGCCTTCAGCTCTTTGAAGGACACAGTGAGTAGCTTCACTCCTTAGTGATGTGAAACCAGGACCCTGACATCCTGTTTCATTGCCAAAATTCAGACTACAGCTTTATGAACTGGTTAAATCACCCAGCAGGAAACAGCAGTTTGGTTTTTTAAAAATTTGCATAGTAATTTGTAAACCATTTCAGTAATTTTACTCTAACAGAAAACCTACTGAAACATAGTTCACTTTGTCTAAAGTCACATCTTATATTTTGCTAAACTAAAAATGGATGTGCAGAGAACATGAGCATTATTTTTTCTCTACAGCTGTTTTATACAACATTTTACTCTGTTTAGAGGACGTTGCATTAATTTTAAACATTAAAAGCCAGGTGCATTCTGTGCACATTTTCTAGCATGTTCATGTATTTCAAATACAACAGTAATGCTATTTTAATTGTAATATCTTTTTTTGTTTTGATGTAATTCTTCAGTGTAGATCTCCTAGTGTTAATCCCAAATTCATGCATCTTCAGCTTCTCAGTCTTCTGGACTTCAAGGAAATCTATCTATTTGAATTCCTACATCTTATTTTTGTACTTCTTGGGTATCGTTGCCGTCCAATTCAGAATCAGAAAGTGTGCTTTCCTCTGGTGTTACAGGAGTTGCTGCATCTCTTGTTAGGCTTTGATCTTGCTTGTCTGTTTTTTGTAATGGATGTTTCAGCTGGACTTAATTCCTTTGGATCTTGTGTGGGCCAAGGCTGTATTTTGGGTTTTTTGCCATGAGTGTAGCACTGCTTGTGTTTTCCTCCACTGAGATGGCACATCGTTTTATTTTCACAGGTAAAAGCTGCATTCATCTGGTGTGTTATTGTGCAATACCTCTTTTCAATGCCTTATCCATGGACATGTTCATTTTCCCGCCTTTGAAGCTCTCTCTGGTAACACACAACGGCTGAGGTTCAAAATGCATTATACTTCACTCTTCTCTCTTCAGCTTCTCTGCTCAGGCTTTGTCTGCAACAAGTTGAGGGAGATCACCGGGTTGAGCTGGTCAAGTTTATCCAGGTTCTGTGTTTCCAGCATGTACCTCAGAGTCCTTACAGCACTATTAGAAACTTCTTAGGTGAATGTTTCAGCTGATGCTTGTTCCTCACTGGGGTGATGTTTTTCATATAGTTCAGTGGCTGCATTTCAGACATCCACCTGCCTGCACCAACATCTCCTCTACTAATGCAAGGACATTGTCCATAGTTCCTGCAGACCCTGGAGCATGTGCATGAAGCACGTCAAGAGGCTGCATCTGAAACATTCAGGCTGTGTATTTTAATGTTTCTTCCTGCAATAGTTCCTTCTCTGCAATACTTGTAGCTTTATCTGGGTCTGGAGGATCATCTTTGAATGGGATGAAAGGCTGGTTCTCTCAGACCTGTCTTAGAGAGAGGACCTCTCCTCTCTGGATTTCATGCCACTAAGTATTATTTTTCTGGCCTTTTGAACATCTGAATGATGAAGGCAAAGCCATTTCTAGCCTGCTGTGCATCTAAAATAAAGTGTTTCAGATCCATGACATAAAAGATTAGAAAATGTTTTTCTAAGTGTTTTCTTAATATTGGGTGTCAACAATTATTTAAATGTCTTAGTTCACATAAATTGATTTGGGTACAGATCTGTGGACACAGTTGACTTTGTTGGAGAGCTGGCTGGTCTAGTGGACTCAAAATGTACTGACATTTCTTTTGGAGGTTTTGCATAATTATTGGGAAATTTTCCAGTGCTTCCATGTATCAGGAGCAAATAATTCCAGAAGCAGAATTCATCCTATTTTTTTCCTTGGTGTAGACATTTCCTGTAGTCAGCTTGCTGAAGTTGTAGCAGTAGCAGATGAAATGTTGAAATCAATGTGATTTCCTGGTACATATTTTCCATCTTTAGGAGACAAAGGTGTTGGGTTGTCTGTGGTTTATGGTTGTTTTTTCTTTTGTTTTTTTTTACCTTTTTTTGTAAGCCTAGTAATATAGAAAACAATTTTTCTGTTCTGCACAAAAGCTAGTTCTGCAAGCATCCAAGCAATAGGATTATAATAAGATCTGGAAAGACACAATCTATCAGCTATTGCTCAGAATGCATAAAACTAATCTTTCAAGCTAAGATCTGTGATATTTGCACCATAGTATATATGTGAGAAGAAATGTGGAATTCATGCAAAATGATGATTGAGCAGTCTTGGAGATTTTTCTGCAACAAATGCAGACTTTGCACTATAAGCATAACAAACATTAACTGTAGCTTATGCTCATTTTAATTTTGTTTGAAAGTGGTATTTTCCAGGCTTCTGAGATTCTGTGGTGACAAATTACACATACTTACAGTTTCAAAACAAGGAAACAGGAGACTATTCAGCAGAGGAGGAGAAAATGAAGAAGTTTTTACCTTGAATTGTTTTTGTCACATACTGTAAGTACTTACAGAGCCTACTAATGTATTTCGTATTACATTACGTGCACTTAATTCCTGAAGTCCATATATTCCCACCACTTCCATAGGTTGCATTTTAAATCATAATTATTCAAAATAGAAAAGCAGACAGTATATCAAACCAGTGTCTTAACTTCTAATTTGCATAAAGAAAGATCTCTCTTATTAAAAATACAGACCTTTACTTCTTTAGCAGGTGTGATCTCTCTGTCAGAGTGAACAGCCTTTTCCTGAGCTGCCTTCTCAATCTGTTGTTTTAAAGTCTGTGTTACAGTCTTCGGGAGTTCTTCATTCTGAGCTGAATTGATTACTGCAATGGGAAGAAGAATAAAAAAGATTGGTTTTCCTCCAACCTTCATTTTATGAAATTGACTTTATCAGTGAATTATAAAACATTATTATCTTGGAAAAATTGTATTTATCCTTGTAGAAGTCTAGAAAGTCACTTGATCAGTACAGAAATCTGTAGAGAAAATAACAGGATAATTGTTTAAGGGACATGATATAAACTATGTTTTGCCATACCTGAGTGGTGTGGCAGGGCCAAAGGGTGACTGAGGTCTGTGGGAGAATGTAATGCATGAATTCTCATTCAAAGGGTAAACTGCAGCAGCAGCAGTGTCTTAACACTGTGATCATATGCAGGGTTATTCAGTTCAGCTACAAACTGAGCCTTACCCATCCACAGCTTTGTACCTACATGGACTAGTGTTTGCCTATATTTTCAGACAAGCTGTCAAGTCCCCTGTTCTTTCAAGCAGCTCAGACCATGTTTCAAACCAAATCCTTATGCCAACATAATATCTTCATACTGAATTCTAAACTCATTTCCTAAGTCCCATCGAAGTTAAGGAATGTGCATTGCTAAGAATTTGGAGCAGTGTGTGTTTTCATGTTTATATGCTAAGAACAGTACATTAGTAGGAGTAAAGACATTTACCATTGCTCATTTGTGAGTGTTTATTCTTATGCCACTTCTTACCTTTGTCATGCTGAGTGAATGTAGAAGCCATTTTCATTTCATGAGTAACTTGCTCGTGAGGAGAAACCTGCTCACAAAACCTTCACTTTAGTTGTGATTTAGTGCAATGCATGAGTTTTACATACTTCTGAAACCATATATAAAATATTGCATAGATGAAAAATATGAATGTAAATCTAAAAATTATCATGATAAAGCAATAATACATTAAAAACACTTAGTGAAACACCTTTAAAATTATGCACTGACTAATGAGATAAGCTCTCAGCAGAAAATCCAGATCTTGCTGTACCAAGAGGTAAAGGAGGAAGAAGCAAAGCAGGTATGTATCAGTATCAGTGTAATAGTTGTCCAATTATTAAATTGTATTAAATTGTATAGTTACCTCTTGTGTTTGAGAGGCTTCTGTTTGACTTTCTTTGGAGGTCATTTCATTGCATTCAGCTTCCCTGGTGCTACTTGATACTGTGTGGTGCCTGCTACTTGATGTTTCCTCGAGACAAATAAAAAAAATTTACATTGACAGCTAATAGTAAAACGGATTTTTTTCTTTTTGCCTGAAGGGCTGTCAGAAATTAGTTCTAATGTAAATTATGTAATTAGAGCAGCCATTTTACAGCAGAGTGCCATTGTTATTATCTTTGATATTGATTGCTATCAACATTGGAACAGGGTTTTTTATAACATAGATGTCAAGTCTATTACTGCAGCAAGACGCTGGCCAGCAGGTATGACAAGCTGCATGAATAGATTCAATGCATAATTGGACTGGAAGTGGGGCAGAGGTGACAAGGAGGACTTGTTCTGGCTTTATGTGCTGTGCCTCCAACTTGTTGCATGGCAGTGGGCATAACACTGCATAATGTATTTTTTTAAAAGGAAGTGTAATATCTCTGTATGAGGTGATGACTCTCTGCATATGCCTTATGAAGTTCTTCCAATGCAAAAATCATGCTGAATTGGTTGTGAAAAATATGACTCGTAGGGAAACTATAAGATCCTGTAAAATATACAGGGTAGCACTGTAACCACAAACCTGAAAACTGCAGTGTAATAAACAGCATGTTCCTTTAGGAGGTTAAAGCACTGTCCAAGGTGTCTGTGTAAACTGATTTCTGAGTCTTTCTGTGTTTGGTTTGGCTTCAGATTCTGACAGTGATGTGTTTTCTTATTTGAAGCCTGCCATCGAACCTGTGTTACATCATTACCAGTTTTCATGGGGTATTTTGAGATTTAGTGGTTAGAAGAAATGAATCTGAAAAATTGAAATTGTTAAGGCAGTACTCCTGTGCTTCCTCACCCATGCACACAGAGCCATCTAACAAATAATTTCACTCATGTCAAATGATATTTTCTTCCTCCTTTGTTAGAAGGTATCTTGTCTATTAGTTTCTACTGATAATAACCTTTCAAATGGAAGGAGCTTCTGGTCTCCCCAGCAAGAGTTTCCCAAGTGTTCAATGTAACTTGAATATGGAGGCAGTAAGTTTCTGAGATTGCTGCTGTACATCTAGTGCAACATAGAGCTATAAGGCTTCCTGCATCTCAAGTCCTGACTACTACTTGAAATTCAGTTAATTGTGGGGCAATTCTCTTAGTCATGTTCTTTCTCTTAGTTGTGCCATGAGAAAGTGTATATTTATGGAATTTATTCCACCTTCAAACTAAAGTATGCTTATATTGCGTGCATCTCCACTAATATTTCTGCTGAATCAATATAGGGGTCGTCTACTGCCTGGCCTGTAATTCTGCCATGCAGCAGGCAGCAAGAGTTCTTACATCTATGACAGAGAAGCAGTAAGCATCCCCTCCATGGGCTTTAGGAATTCTTTTCCACCTCTGTGATGCCAAATCCTGTTTCAGCTATAAGATGAATTAAACTGTATGAACAAAAGGTAGAATAAATTTTCTTATTGCTGGCCCAGTAAATAATTTAGTGCATTACCAGAATCAAAATCAATCCCATCTGAACTGTCAGAGTGCATTGGGGCTTAAGAAGAGCCTCACAGCATTTTGTCCTGCTTTTACAGGATGTCCTGTTTTACACTTGCAGGTTCTGTGTACTTAACAGTTGTGATGGAGCTGCACAACATTTGAGGAGATATAGAGCTAACCACATACCAGGTTGAAAAGAAGCAGTTCAAAAAGAATGAAGTACAAATTTTTCCATCTATTCTCTGTTTAATGACTCTGTAGGTGTGTGTCTGATATGCCTTTTCATTCTATATGGCTATGCTTTTTAATATATTTATGCATGTATATGATTTTTTCATTTAAGATATGCTTTTCTGTTCTAATGTCCATGTTTTAGACATGTAATTCAAGCTCTCATTACAGGAAAGGTTCATTCATGAGACATGAAATATGTTCAAAATAGTCATTATGTGTCCTTTGAATAGTGTGAGGTATTAAAAAGAAATATAATTAGACTTAATGTAGTCAGGAAGCAAATCTAATCTGAATGTCACTAGTGCTTTATGCTGTAACTTTGGTACTGCTTAGGAAGTAGTTGCCATATTGCAAAAGACTGTAATAATTTAATGGTATAGCTATGGCTGTCTAAAATGCAGCCCAAACATTATGAGCCAGATTTTGAGGATATAATTACACAGCCTTGCTCTGGGTGTGCTGGGAGGAAGAGGGACATGGAGGATCTCTTATTCTGTGTGTCAGTCAAAATGGCTAATTGAAATTCCAGTAACAGAGTGTTAAATGCTGCTTGTTTATTACTCCGAGCAAGTTAGAAGACCTTTGGTTTCATCCGTACTCTATAACTGCCAACAGGATTACTGTAGGTAGGATTAATTTAGTTTACCCCTTTATGGTTTGTGACATCTTTTGTAGATCCCATAGACCTTGTAGTATGTTCTATAAAATTGGTCAATTACATTTTGTTTATGGCATATCATGAGTAAGTTCAGAGAACACTGTCAGCTGGATGATTGTTGGCATGCTACTCACCCATGAATGGTTTCTTAACAATTTTAAAATTTTCTTTCAGACTTCCTTATGCTTCAGTCTGTCACATTTGTTTCCCATGACCCTTTAGGTGGGCTGCTGGCCTTCTCATGCATGTCTCTATAGTGCTTAACACAGAGGACTACAGTGTACTGTTGTGTCTCCGGGTAATAAGTCATTCTAACTTAAAACATGTTTGAAAATAAACATGTAATTCCAAGAGTAAGTCTGTATAAATTTTGCAAGAGGAGTATTCTTTTTATGTAGGCATTCATATTCTGTTATGGAAGAGAACTGTAATTGCTGCTCAGATTTTATGTTAGTGGCCCATACAAAAGCTTTAGTGCTTCTGTACTGCAATAATTTAGCTAGAATTCTTATTGAAAATGTGCCAAGATTTGAATTATCAGTAATTGTTCTGTGTAATTTAGACCAAGGTTTGCTTTTTTGTGATGACATTTTTACAGTTTCCTTCTGTTCTAATAACAAACTAAGCATACTTTCTCTTTCAAAAATATAATTGTTTTTCAGCTCAGAATATGTACACTACATTAGATGTATATATGCATAAAACATGTATACAAATTTCTGTCTATGTAAGTATGTATATTTAAGGGGATCAAATGGCTCAGAGGTTCATCCAAGCACAAGAAAGACTTCTGCTATCTCACAACTGATGCATAATGTGTTTAGTTGAACTGTACCTTAATGGTCAACATACAATCTCTCAGAAGCTGGCTGATGTAATATTGTTTATGTATTTGCAAATGTAGAACTTTCTGTTCAAAACTAAATGTATGTACAAAGTTGCAAGCAGCAGTGGAAGTAAATTGTGAGCCTGAATCTTCAGTTACAAAGTTAGTGACAATGGAATGACTATTTGGCATGGACCTTCATTTCTTCCTCAAAGAAATGCTTTTTTTACCTATTTATGTTAGCACAGTCTCACTGCACTGTGAGAGTCTTGCAGAAATTACTTAGAAGGACTTCTCTTACCTGAACTTTATCCCTATGATTTGTCAGCCTTATTTGTATGTCTATACTTAGGGCATCTTGGACATTTTATGGAAGTTTTTATTAAAAATGTAAGGTTTTCACCATTCATTGACATTGTCCCATTGTCAGTTGCATCTCTGCAATTGCTGCAGTAGCTATCTTAGAAAATTCCTCTGGAATGACCCTCAGTGAAGGAGGGGGTAGTTGTGCCCATGTCAGGTCTGACATTCTATACTATGTGTTTGAGTGAATCAGATGCTTTCTCTGTATTTCACTCCTTTGCTGTGTTGGAGGTTCAGCTCACTTGCCAGCAATGGCTGCTGTCTGACACTGGGCACTGAGGCTGTGCCTGAGCAGTCAGGTAGCTGAGCTGGGTAGCAAAGCACTCCGGGCTGGCACCTGCACAGGTGTAACACCAAAGCTCGTGGCCTCTTCTTATCTTGGTGCTAGAAACTGTTCATGGTGCCAGTGGTCAGAACACAGATCAGGTCTCTGTAAGACTCTGGCTGAATTTATGAGCACAGGGCAAGTCTGTGATCAGTTTTCGTTGCTGCTCACCATTTGGGACACAAGTTTATTGAGCTCTACTGCTATTATGGCACCTATTAAAAGGGACCAACTCCCAGTACAATGTAGAGAGCTAAGAGTGATGGCTGCTGCCTGAGAAAAACAGGAAGATGAATAGTTATTATTTGCATATTTGATAACAATTTTTGAGTGAAAAGTCATGAACTCCTTATACAATAATAATTGAATATGTAGTAGAATGTTCAACTATTCAGATTACTGTTTAAAAATTTTATTGCATCCTTATTTTATCTTGGATTAGTAGTTTGAATTTATCCAGATCTGGAGATCTGTCTTTTAAACTATGTTTTCTCTGTTTTGCCCCAAGATGGATTCAGTGGCCTTGAATAATCTTTCAATTACTTAGGTGTATAATACCATTTTCCATGAAAGTGCAGTTATGTTACATAGAAATGGGATTTTATGGTCTTGCAGTAAGTTATTTAACCTAGATGTAAAGACGGTTCCATATGGTCTGAGTGATTTCATTTTTCAGTGTATGTGGCTATTTCTGCTGATGATTGGAGTGAGCATCCTCAACTAACCGCAGAGGATAAATACATGATAAGCGTGGTTTGAGGCTACATCTTGACTGAAGAAATGGAACCATTATAGTGGAGAGATAGATGTCCTGGGAAAATGCATCTACACGTCAAAGAAATGAAATTATTGGGTTCTGTGTAAGAGAAAACTCACAGAATTTCTGTACAGGGTTATGTATTCCTTCACCCAGAAAACTGGCAGGTAGAGTGGGCCACATCATCAGAAAGCCATGTACATAATGCTTCCCATTACCACAGGTTATGCACCAGTGTATGCTCCACTATGGCATTTTTCTGCTTACTTAAAGATGTACTAATACCCCTGCAGCAAACGGTGTCTTCTTCCCTACAAACTGGAGTTCTGTTTGTTGTCTGCGAAAATTGTTGATATAGGTATTAATGTGTAAGAAGTGAGAGATGAGTGGTAGATACGATGATATTTATTTAACATTAAAATAAACCTATGGAAAATGTTAATGTGTCTTTTTCTTCTAAGCTGGGAGAACAATATTGCTTAAAAATCTCTCCAAGAAGTGCAGGATGGTAAAAAAAATTACTGTTTTTCAGAGTGCACAGGACAGATTCTACAGTGTTTTATTGCAGGGGATTTCACATAGTCCAAAATCTTTATCTCCTGCAACAATATTTCATGGTATGGACTAATGAAGCAATGAAATATAAAGGTCTTTTGTCTGAAGATGCACTTAGCTGCTTTTTTCTACTTTCATGTCATGTCTGGGTTCTTCTGTGCAATTTTTGATCTGTTTAGGGAAACTTATTAGATTTAATTCAATGGAAGCAGGAAACTCCTTTTGAAAGAGAATGACTTAACATCAAGTGAAATAAATGCAAAATATCACCCTGACACATGATAATGTATAAATCACAGTCTTACAGACAGGTTTCAGTATAAAATGCTGCTATAGTAATAATAAGCTTTACTTAATCTAAGTCTAGTTGAGTCTAGTCTATAGTGAGTGTTCATCTGCATACAAAATATATGAATCCCATGGTACATCTCAAATATAAAATTCTATGAGTATGAACATTAGAGAAATGTTGTCTTAGTCATAATGAAAACTCACCAGTGAAGCAAGCAATCATCTTTTTTCCTCAGTTATCTAGCAGAGCAGACCTCATTTGTTAGTATTAAAATGCTGTTGTTACCTGTAGAGATCTATGCTGGTGCTGGTACTGAACAAAGGTCTTTTTTGGAGACATCCTTTGCACTTTCTCGAAATGTTTCCTCACTGCTGCCAGGCCACCAGGCACAGTACAGAACTTGGTCTTCTGTGAACTCTAGAGTGATAAAATAAGACCAGTTGTTTTCTATTTGTGCTAAAAACATACTTCTATGACCTATTTTTTTTTGGTTTTTAACTAGTTATGCAGGAATGACTCAGATGGTCATAAGTACTGTTTCTGGCAAGTTCATAGAGCATTGCACAAGAGCCATACTTGAGGATTTACACAACTTAAATGTATGCTTGGCCTGAATCTTGAGCACCAAAAGAAGTGCCATCTGCTTGACTGGCAGTTACAATCACTTTCCAGAACAATCCCTCTGCTGTTCCCTCTTCTACTTGTCTCTTCTGAATGCTGTGGCATTCAGAGTTGCCAGCTGGTCCTTTCTGTGTTTCCAACAGGTATTGTTGAAAAACATGCAGAGAGCTTCAAGCAGGTGCTTGTGAGATGATCTGCCTTCTCCAACAACAGCAATGAAGGTCACAAGAGGGCACTTACCCTCAGGCTTCCTGTTCTAGTTCTGTTCTCTGTGTGTTACTTTTTAGACGGTATTGGATGAAACTTTCAGCATTTTAATTTATTAATCGCTGTGCAGAAAAAAGCCCACCCAAAAATTAGGAATACATTTCTAATGGAACTACTAAGTAAAGTTAGATGTACTACTTTTGTATAAGTAAGCAGACAATAAAAATCCAGTTGTATTTTTTTTCCTGTGATGAAGGCTGCATGATTATATATATATATGGATATGTGGGTGTGGAAAGTAGTTGTTTTAATGAATGGACATTTCAGGCACACATTAACAGCCATTTGGAGATATTTTGAGCAGATAAATGCACTTGTGGGTCCTCTAATGAAATGTATTAATTCCCTTTAATGGATCCAAATATGAAGTTCCTTTTTTCATGCAACCATGCACTTCAGCAAGAAATTGCAAGATGTTTCTGAGTATAAATGAAATAGTTCCTATGTGCTCAACACAGTTAGGTTGGTTCAGGCTTTATGCAGTTCTTTTCATTGTGAGAGAGAGTACTGAGTTCAGCAAAGTTTCCATTTGCTGTACTAAGAAATTGGGACCTTCTCAGACAGATGAAATGCAGGAATCTGCTCCAAATATACACCAAGCAGTTGGGAAATAAGGAAGTCAACAGACAGGAATATGAGGGCTGGAAAACACCTGGACTCTGGTGGCTGTTTTCACTATGTGGTTTCTGGATTATCTAGGCACCCAGAAGGTCCCTTCAGGCAATGCAAACCCCATTTCCCAAGACTAAAATGCAGGTAAGACTGGGAATCCTTCTTCAGTTGTACTTGCATATGAATGAAGATGATGTCTGGTGAGAGCTGAATTGCAGTTCTTTTGCCAGATACGGTCTCTGATTTGCAGAAATTACTCTGGCCTAGTTTGCAGAGGGAAAAAGGTGTTCTTTCCATGTGCTGAAAGTTTAGTGTAAACAAAGACCAGTGTCATTCTCACATTAGAGCAAACCCTCATAATACCTTCCTTATACAAGGGATCTGAGCTGCAACTTCTAGCTGGGATTTTAAGATATGGTAAAAATACACTTTTTAACCCTCAATATTTCTGCAAAACTGAGGGAGAATTTCTGTGGCTGAGATGCAGTTTTCAGATATTCCTTACTGATAATTCAATCTGTGGTAAGGAGGTTTATTTTACTGGTTTATAAATTCTGTTAACCAAATAATTATGTGCTACTTGGTATCAGTATTTTAAAATTTTCAGTAAAATACTTAATCTTATTGACAGACATGTAGAGAGAGATGTAAAACAAAATTAAGAAGTTTCTTTGCCTAACTAGTCTTTTATGTAGTGCCGATTTTAAGTAATTTTATTACAAAATAATACTTTTTCATACACCTTGTCTCATAGAGCTAATATTTTAAAATGCAGCTATTTCAAATTATTTCGTTTGAGCAGCAAGAGGTCTAAACTTAATGTGCTTTTGAATATGATTTTATTATTTAGTAATTTTAGTAATGCAGCATCTGCTGGCTTAATTTATCACAAACCTATGGCCCTAATAAATGCAGCTCATGCAACAGTGAAAGAAAAACACACTCCTTCAAATAAGTTAAAGGGAATTTTCCATATGACCATATAACACGAAAAATCTCTCCCAACAAAGATGGACTGATGCATCAATAAGTTTGCTAAGTAGGTTTGTTAATTTAATTGTTAATTTAATGTCAAATTTTGATCTCCATAATGGTCCATCAGTCAGCTTGGATAAATAACGAATGCAGGATTTGTCACTGTGCAAAGCAAATGGAGAGGTAAGAAGGTAAGCAACCAATGATATCTTACATGGGCAAAGGACACAGCAGCCTTGTACATAGCCATTCTTTCTTTAAAGGAGACAGTCTCCTGGAAATCCAGCAGTGTGTTCTCAGCCCTGGGAGTGCTCTCTTTAGATAGTCCTCTTACAAGTTTGCGAGACTCCACTGTAAGTACAAACAGACATGGTATTTTCTAAGAGGAAAATAGCTACGTTTTTTCTAAATCTTGAAATAAATGCAGTAGTAGAAAGAAGAAGTATCATCAATTTTTTCACCAGTTTATCTTATTTTCAATTTAGAGCTTAGAGAGTACAGAAAAATGTAAGTGAAATGAAACTTTCAGAGTGGGGGAAATTTCTTGGGTAACAATAGGCTTTTTAAATTAAATTATATTTTTAATTAAAATTATAAAATTTAAACAACAAGCATGATATTTTTCTGATAGTGTATATTTGCATTATTTTATAATGTAAAAAGTAATTTTAAGTGCTACAAATAATCTGTTATAATTAGACATGTTCTAATTAGTCTTTTACTGTAGAGTATTAATTTGCTTACCAGAATCTGTTCTGAACCTATTGTAGATTTCAGTTGTTTACTGATCTTACATTAGGGTATGTTTTAGTTGGTTTAGTGTTACTAAAACCTTGTAGAAAATCATCTCCATTGCTCACTATATTTTAACCTTGTTTCAAGGTTCCTGACATATTTGCAATTCAGCTACAGTGCATCTGGAGACAGCAGCTCAGAGTACTGAAAAAGCAGCTCTGAGTTACTAGCACTGGGTGGTTCTTCTGCTGATTTCTGCACTCATTTGACAGTGTCAAAATAATTCCACATACCCTGAAAAGTGCCTTAAATTTAATGTAAAGGTATTTTTCCTTCTTTTAGACAAAGGGAAAAAAGCATGTTGTGATCATCTTTCTTGTCTGTGATAAGAGAAAAGAAACAAAAAAACCGTGACTTTTGAACACCTGTCTGTTCATCTGGCACAGAGCATAGTGCCAGGGAAGGGGTATCTCACCAAACAGGAAAGATTTCCAAGGCACACCTGGCCTTTCTGCTTGATCCCTCTAAAACTGTTAAGCTGGCATAAGTGTTCAAGGTTCAGATACAGCAAGAAAATATAACAAGTAATTCTAATCTTCAGTAAAAATCAGATGCAGACATTCATAAAAGAGTGATCTCAGTGTAAATATACTCAGTTTCTTAGTATTTTTACCTAAGCCTACTCATAACTTACATAAGGATAATTTTATTTTCTATTATGCTTATCCCATGCAGTAATTTTGCACATTTCATGTTATCATGATAGACAAAACAACTGTACAGTTCAAGAATTAATAACAGCAGCAGTGAAAGAGTCAATGAAAGTCAGCTGAAAGTGAAAGAAAGATTTTCAGGGAAAGTAGAAATCAGAAGAGAGAAAACTGCTGTTTTTCAAATAAGAAGTCCATGCATTAAGCCAAAGCTAGCCAAAACCATGGAAAAATTGAAAGTACACTTTGACAACACAGATGGATAGTCCACCACAGCCAAAAAGTGTCAGTTCATTTTCAAAGGCAGATTGAATTATGTAACACACCAGAATGAAAATTTTAAGCCATTGGTTTAATTTGTAGGAATGTTTAGGAGTTAAAAATCTTGGTGTTTTTGTTCAACAAGGGATTTTTGGATTGTACATAGTCATAAGCATGGTTTCATTAAGTGCAATGGGAATACTCATGTGCATGAAGTTAAACGTGATTTAATTCCTTGCTGATATGGGACCAATGAATTTAATGGACTGTTTTAAAAAACATTTTAATAGATACATATTATTAACCACCTGGGGAGTGAAGGTAATATTCTCTTGTTAGCTTTAAAACTTTGAACAGAATTCTTCTTTATCTTAAGAAGCCATTTGGTTTATGACATAATGTAAAACTTTTTGTAGTGGTATCAGAGATTATGTGATCTAAAACTTTGCTTGTTCTTTTTGCCCTAAGCTTTGCTCATTCAAGAAAACTTGAAGGTATAATATATTCTGATTCTTTCAGAGATAAATGTATGTTTTAAAATGAATAAGAGCCTTATCAACTGAGCTATGCCAACATAATCTGGTTGCCGTTTTTATGTGGGACTTGTACAATATTACTTGTTTCAGAGAATTTAATTATTTTATTAGTTGTGAGTTACATTAATTATATAAAGTAAATTAAGCTTGAAAAATAATTTGTGCATAATAGAACTCGAGGATTCTGTCTTTTTTTGCCATTTTGTTTTCCTAACAATATGCCTGCATAGCTATCAAGTATGGCTTCTCCAGGTTTTCATGGCAGGTTGAACAGCAATATGAGCATTGCCTTCATTGTTTTCCAGTGGAGTCAACAGAAGTTGTTGCTACTCAGTCATAGAGCTTGCAGTAAGTTTTGCTCAAGACCTCTTCTAGGAAAATAAGATTTTGACATCATTGGAACATTTGGAAAAACTTCCATAGCCCTTTAGTGGTTTGAAGTTTTTGTTGCTGACAAATTGAAGCAAGATGGCATATATTGTTATTGGTTATAAAAAACTCAAATCCCACGGTGATGGGAGAAATAATCTATGGATCAGCATTATCTTATTTTTTTTCAGGACCTGAGTATTTATTCAAGTGCCAAGTTGCAGATTTCAGTGCCTGACTTCAACTATTAGAAGT
>VWYI01041708.1:22701-36420 GCA_013399455.1 Anthoscopus minutus
TTTGGTCATCACAGTCACAGACCTGGGTGGGAAGGGAGCTCAGAGCCCACCCAGTGCCACCCCTGCCATGGCAGGCACACCTCCCACTGTCCCAGGCTGCTCCAGCCCCAGGGTCCAGCCTGGCCTTGGGCACTGCCAGGGATGCAGGGGCAGCCCCAGCTGCTCTGGGCACCTGTGCCAGGGCCTGCCCACCCTGCCTGGGAACAATTCCTGCCCAAATCCCATCCAGCCCTGCCCTCTGCCACTGGCAGCCATTCCCTGGCTCCTGTCCCTCCATGCCTTGTCCCCAGTCTCTCTCCAGCTCTCCTGGAGCCCCTTCAGGCCCTGGGGAGGCTCTGAGCTCTCCCTGGATCCTTCCCTTCTCCAGGTGAGCACCCCCAGCTCTCCCAGCCTGGCTCCAGAGCAGAGGGGCTGCAGCCCTGGGGCAGCTCTGGAGCCTCCTCTGGGCTCTCCCCAGCAGCTCCAGGTCCTGCTGTTTGGCCCTGTTAAGATCTATTTAGTGGGAGATGCTTCTTCCTGAGTTATGTTCAAATGAGGTCCTATGCCAAAGCCAACAACATGGATTTTACTTAATAAATGTGAGGTAGAAAGATAGATAGAAATAGAAAAGTGGAGAAGGAGAGAGAAAGAGAGTCTCACCTGTGGATCCAGCAGCGTCCCCTTGCTTCTTTCTCACCCTGGGCTCCTCAGTGGTGGCACACGGAGCCTGGTTCGTAGTTCGTAGCACAGAACATTTTGAGTGGCAAATCCACAAAGCCCTGTCCCAGCTGTCAAATCTTTTCACTATTTATACATTTTAGCAAACAAAGAAATTAGTGTCATTGGCTACAAGTTCTACAGTTCTCTTACTAATTAGTAGTCTACCTTCCATTGGTTAAAAATGTCCTTCACTTCTTTTGCTAATCAGTCCCATGCTATCCTTTTGGAAAGGTGGCTTTATGGGTCTCTGGGCCATGAGTCAGTGGTCACAGTCTGTCCCTGCTGGAGTTACGCTTTCTGCTGCTGGGGCAGATTTAGCTCAGTTCCCCAGTTGGTTTCATCAGTTTCTTCCTGATCTGGGGAATGCCAAACGCCCTTGTGGCTGGTCTAAATCCTTGCTATCCACTCCCGGTGGCACATCCTTCTTCCCAAGCTTTATTAGCCTGCCCTAGGTACCAGATCATTGTATTTATCTTCCTCACACCTGGGCAGCAGTCCCAGTTTATCCAGTCCCAGTTCCAGGTATCCACAGGGCATATTTGTGAGTTTTGGGTGGCCACTGGTGGTCTCAGCAGCCTTCTGCCCTAACCTGGGGTGGTGTTTGGCTGTGACTCCTGTCTGAGCAGCTGCTTCTCTCCACTGCCACTGTGGGGAAATTTTGTCTGGATGTGTTAACCCAGGACGTGCCAACCAGATCTTGCCTTTTCCAGGCCTGGAATTAGCACCTTCCAGTCATTAATTCCTCTCTTCTGTGGCCCTAACAGTGCTGGACACAGACACTTGTGCTCTTTAGCCCCAGGGGCCCCAGGGCTGGGGCAGCTCAGCAGGTGGGGTCTCAGCAGAGCAAGGCAGAGGGGCACAATCCCCTGTTTCCTACTGCCCACACTGGGGACCAGCCCAGGACTGGGGGGTCTCTGATCTGGATTGTGTCCAGCCTCTCACCCGCCACGTTCTCCCAGGGCTGCTCTTGAGCCCTTTCATGCTCCAGCCTGGATTGATCCCGGGGTTGTCCCAGCCCAGGTGCAGCACCAGCACTCAGCCTTTTTGTCCTTTGTGAGGTTGCCATGGCCCTCAGCAGCCTGGACACCCTGGCCCAGTGCCCACAACCCCCAGTAGAGCCCAGGTCCCCAAGCTGTCACAGCCACTGCTTGCCCACCCCGTGTCCACCCACCAACCCAGCGTGCCCTGAGCCACACTCCAGGCCCCACCACCTTGAGGGCTGCCAAAGGTGGAAGCCCCAGGAGTCTCACCTGGCAATGCTCAAGGGGAAACTGAGGCAGGAGCTGCACTGTGCAGCTCATATGGCAGAAATGGGGGGTTCCCTCTCTGTTGGGGGTTCTGAATCCCCCACCTGAGCTGCAGTGCCCACAGGAGCTAGGCTCAACCCACAGCCCCTACCCCTGGGACTGTGACCACCTGGCACCCCATTGCTCATCGGGAACGCAGTCACCTCAGGGCTGGGACCTGTCACCTGGACAACAGCACCCACAGGGACCCCACTGCTCTCCAGGACTCCACAATCACCTGAACTTCACCACCACTGGTGCCTGGATCTCCCTACCTGCCAGGGTCCCACTACACACTGGGATTTCAGCACCTGCACTGGGACCCCACTGCTCCCCCAGACCCCAAAGCACCAGAGTCCCCCCACCTGCCAGAGCCCCACTATCACCAGGACCCCATCAGCACCTGGATCTCCCCGCCCACCAGGACCCCACCAGACAGACAGACCACACAACCACAGAGAGGGATTTTTTTTTCCTCTTTTTTTTTTTTCCTCTTTTTTTCTCTTTTTTTTTTTTTTTGCACAAAACAGGACATTTATTCAAGTGTTCTCCAGCACAAGTACATTAGAAAGGAGCTCATCTGTATTATAGTCTTCTGGGCACCAAAGAAAAAGAAAAGGAGGATGGGATGGAAGCGGGACGGACAGACTTTCTACATCTGCTGCACGCATTGACCTTTATTAGTTCAGAACAGCTATGTCACGAGCAATACTCACACAGATACAACAGCGCCGGGCGCCCGCGGCACCTCCGGCCGTGAAATGCACAGTTCAGCGGCAATAAATAGAGAAGCGACCCTAAAAAAACAAATCAACAAAAAACAGGGGCAACGAACCGAGAGAGAAGTAGAAAATAAACCGGGGGGTCGGGGCTGGGGGTGGGAAAAGGGGAGGGAGAGCAGCCGGGGCGGCCGCGGCGGCGCCGGGAATGTGGCGGCGGAGCCAAATCAAAGGGAGGAAGGAGGGTACCAGCTCTACACGCATATTCCTCGGGATGATGAGTACATGATTCCCACAAATAGTTAAGCGTCAGCTACTTCAATGTCTAGGCTAAAACACATGAAATCTCTCGTTTAGTTTTCAAGTACAAAGTTAAAATGCCTTTTTCTTTTTTGTTTTTTTTTTTTAATAATAATATATAAGAGTAAAATAATAGTGCTCTTTGAAACTCCACTACGAGAAACAAAACAGTCATTGTCCAGACAGCAGACTTAATTTAACAATATATATTTTTAATAAAATGTTTTAGCACCGTGTTTGTCCCCACTCCCTCGGCGGATCTTAAGGAATTTAGGCCTTGCTGTGTTGTTTTGAGTTTTCATCTAGGGCTGTGCAACAAAATTTGTCTGGTTGCTTTTAAAAAAAGACGTGAGTCGGGTACGTTAAAAACTGAACTCTTGCCCCAGGCATCCCCACGGTCCCCACCGCCACCGGCACCCGTTCCCAGCAGGAACCCGCTTCCCACCGGCACGGCTGTGCCAACGCCGCGCCGGGGCAGCGCCTGCTGGGACCCAGCCCCCAAAGGTGCAGCAGGGCCAGGGGGGTCCCAGGAAGCGCTGCAGGGCTGGGCTGAGCTGGAGTGGCCCCTGGGGTCCGCTGGGACCCCCAGACCCAGCACGTGGCCATGCAGAACCCGCCCGACAGTGCCACAGGAGGGGGCAGCACCGGCACCTGGAGCTGCAGGGCCACGCAGGGGCAGCACCCAGAGCCACAGGGTTGTGCAGGACCAGCAGCCAGAGCTGCAGGACCGCGCAGGGTCAGCACCCAGTGCCACAGAGCCGTGCAGGACCTGCCAACAATGTTGCAGGGCCATGCAGGACAAGCACCCAGCACCTCAAGGCCATGCAGGATCAGCACCCAGTGTCGCAGGGCCGTGCAGGACCCACAAATGATGCTGTGGGGCCATGCAGGACCCGCATTTGCCACGGTGAGGCCACACAGGGCCTGCAATCAGCACTGCAGGGCCATGCAGCACTACAGGACCCACAGCTGGCACTGTGGATCTATGCAGGACCCACAGCCAGTGGCGTGGAGCCATGCAGGACCTGCAGTGCCCACTGTGCCCCACACAGGATGCCCAGGCCCATAGTAGCCCCACAGACAGGGTCTTAGGGCCATTCAGGCTCAGACAGCAGCAGGCAGGACCTGTGCCTGGCGCAGCTGTCCTGTGCCATCCTGTGCCACCCGGCCTCGGGAAGGATCAGGAGCGCAGAGCCCGGGGCCAGTGCCCTCCTGCCTGCCACCTTCACTCCCTGGCAAAGCCAGGCCCCGCGGTGCCCTCACCACGGCTGCCTGTGCCAGCTCAGCTCTCCGTGCCCCCTGCACCCAGAGGGGCCCCCAAGCCCCCAGTAGCACCAGGAGGGAGGGGAGGTGGGGGCCCCGTGGCCGCCCCTTGCCAGCCCCACCGCTGTCAGTCCCAGCACCTCGGAGTGCGCGGGCCGCGGCTCGCTGCCATTAGCCAGCACCCCGCAGCGAGCACGACCCTGGAGCCCGCGCCTTTCACAGTTAGAGAAGAGACAGCGACGGGCACAGGCCCTCGGGAGCCTCCCCGCGCCCTAGCACCATCCCTGCCCCACCGGGTCCGGCCACCCCGCGGGCACCGGGGCTGCACCGGGCCGGACCCGCGGCGCCACGGCCGCCAGACCGGTAGCACCATCCACCGCACTGCCAGCACCTGCCCGCGCTCTGCTCACACCGCGGCTCCCGGCCCCTGCGGCCAGGGCCACCGCCGACGCTGCCACCACCACCGCCACTGCAGTGTCCCCACGGCACCCGTCACCCCCGGCAGGGCATGTGGCCACCCCTCACCGGGCACCGAGGGGACACGCTCGCTCCAAACCACGCACAGGCAGGGGAGCGATGGCCCGGCAGCCGCGGTGACACTGCCAGGGTCCCATCCCGGCTTGCCGGGGCATCGCCCTCCTGCCGCCAGCCCGGCCCCGCGGATGTAGCACCAGGGTCCGGGACCCGCAGCCATCCCCGTGCCATGCCAGAAGCGCCCCGGCCGCGCTCCGGCACCGGGGCCCCCCTGCCCCGCCGGCGTCCCCGCTGCCGCCCTCGGCCAGAGCCTGTCGGCAGCACCGTGCCCCACGCTGCCCCGGCAGGCAGTGCCCGCGGCAAGGGGCATGGCCGGGGGCAGGACCCCCCCTGCTGCAGCCGGGGCACCGGGGGACACCGGCACCGGCCCTGCCGGACGCCACGTACGCAGAAGAGCACCAGTACGCTGTGGGGTGGCGCCGGCGGGGGAGGGGGGCACCGCCGAGGCGATTCCGTTCGGGACAGAAAAAGGATATTGCNCCGAGGCGCTTCCGTTCGGGACAGAAAAAGGTTATTGCATGACTCGGGATGGAGACGCTTCCGCCCGGCCGCCCCGGCCCTGCCGCTCGCTCGGAAAGGCCCGGCACGTAAGGCAACGTGGAAGCTGATGTCTCGACTCACCCCGCTGTGTAAAGCACCATTATGAAGTCAGGTTGTACAGTAGTAACAGTACCTTTTATATATATATATATCTATATCTCATATCTATCATATATATATAAACTGTAAACAAGAGGTAACAGCGGCTTCTAGGATCTGCTCTCTTCAAGGTTTCCGTGTGGTAGGCACCCAAAATACTGTAGAAAAGGTGTGTGTGTGGTGTGTGTGTTCCCGGCCTCCCTGCCGGGTTGGCTCCATGTCACCGGAGAGCGGTGCTGGTGGAACAGAGCGAGGCTCAGCCGCCGGGCGCTGGAGCCGCCGAGCGCTGCTGGAGCCGGGGCCGGGCCGGCCAGGCGCTGGCGTGGACGGAGCGGAGCGGTCTCGGAGCGGGTCTCGGAGCAGAGCGGGTCTCCTTCGCCTCCGCCTCCCTCCCAACTGGGCTTTCCCGCTGCCGTTTCCCCCTCTCCGAGAGCGGCACTGGCGACGGCATCTCGTCTCCCCCGCTGCTCCGAGAAGTGGAAACCAAACCGACAGGAAAACCCAGCCAGAAAAGAGCGGAAAATTAAAAGGTTACCCAAAAAAAAAAAGGTTTTGGTTTCTTTTCTTTTTCTTTTTTTTCTGTTTCGCCGTTGTTTGTTTGCTTTCGCGATACTCGTTGTTTGTTTGCTTCTTGTGGTTTTTGTTTGTTTTTAAATAGCTAAAGCTGATCCTGGGAAATTCCGGAGAGGACACCGACCCATTTCGCTCGGGGAGACGTGTGCTGGGTTCCCGTCGGGCTGCGAAATCCCATCTCTCTTCTGGGTGCTGACTCTTCTCTCATTCCGTGTGTTCACTTCTCTTGGCGTGGATGGGTTTGTTTCCGACTCGCTCCGTGTGACCAGTTCCTGCCCATCTCTAGACGCAGGCAAAGTATTCCTTCAGGGGCGCGAAGAGGTGGCGGATCACCGGCACGCTCCAGGACCTGCCGAGCAGTCTCTGCCGGGCCAGGCGGCTCATGTTGGACACGTCCGTGTAGTGCACGGGGAAGCCAAAGACCCTGCGGCACAGGCAAGGGGAGGGGTCAGGGGCGGGGCGCGGGCGGGACCCAGCGCGGTGCCCTGACCCGGCGCCCGCGGTACCTCTCCATCTCCGTGCACCACAGGATGTCCTCCTTCTCGTTCATGAACACGGGGAAGTGCTGGTCCTTGCCCTGCTTGATGGAGTTGGAGCGGGTGGTGATGGTTCGCACTTTGCTGAACTGCAGGAGGCACACGCTGGTCAGGCTGGGGCAGGATGGAGCCCCCAACACACCGGGTGGGTGACTCCCACTGATCCCTCCTGAAACTCCCACCCTGCACCCCAGGGCACCTGGGACTGCTGGTGACAGCACTGGAACCCCCCCTCCTGTTCCTTCAGGCACCCCCTCAGCCCGTCACTACCCAGTCCTGGCTCACCTTTGCTATCCTGCCATGCTCCAGGCACTCCTGCAGCTCCAGCTTATCATTGACGGTCGACGCGAGTGGCCTGGGGAGGAGAGATGGTGGGCAAGGGGTGGCAGTGCTGTGTCCCCATGCTGCCCCCACAATGTGGGCACAGGGCAGGTCTCCAGCTGGGGTTTGTGGGGGTCACAAGGTGGGCATGGCTGTTTTGGGGTCTGTGGCTGGTGATGGGCCAGAAGCAGCCAAATCCTGTGGGTGCCCATCCGTGGCCACTAGCTGTATGCCACCACCCAAGAGGGACACAAAGGACAGCTTAGTGTCACTCCTCCAGCACAAGAGAGCAGGGACAGGCCCAGCCACCCCCATTGGGGAACCACCACAGGTTTCTAGGGTGTGCCATCACCTCTTTGTGAGACTCCAGCTCTTACCCAGCACTGACCAGGGCCAGGGGATCCCCAGAGCCACATCTGGGCTGAGGGAGGACCCAGGAGTGCAGCTCACCCCTCCCAGAGCCAGGCCAGGGGCTCAGCTCTGGGCTGCTCTCACCCACCTGTTCATGCCTGGCAGGTTCCCCCAGAAGTACCGTGCCCGGTGTGCTGCAGACACTTCTTTGGCATCAATCATGACGGGATTGGACTGAGGGAGGGAGAGTGGGAAAGGTCAGTGGGGCTGGGCAGCCCCTTGCTGTGGGGGTGGGACCTGGGGGTCCCCAGGGCTGGATGGGGGTGACCCCAGGCAGGCACTGACCTCCAGGAAGCGCGAGATGTCCCTCTTGTCGCTCACCCCCATGGCCACCACGTTCTCAAAGAGCCAGAAGAAGGGCCGGTCGTCACCCTCCTTGGGCCGGGCTTCGTGGAGCAGGCGGTAGAACTCAAAGAAGAGGCGCCCAGTGCCCTCTGGGAGGAGAGAGGAGGGGCTGGGGTAAGGGCTGGGGGTCTGTCAGCCCTGGGGGGCCAGCCCCACCCCTGTGGAGCCCCAGCCCTCTCCTACCATAGAGACCCTTCCTGGCCGGGTTGACGATGGACAGGTCGTTGCAGGGGCTCCCCCCAATCACCAGATCAAAGGGGCCCCACTCCTGTATCTGCAAAGGGAAAGGAGACCCCGGGTGAGCCAGGCACTGCCACAGTCTGGGGGACAGGGGGCACGGCAATGGCCGAGCTCCTCGAGTGGGAAGGGACCCACCAGGACCACCGAGTCCTACTGGCCATGCCCAGGACACCCTGGCACTCCCACCCTGGGCCTGAGTGCTGTCCCAATGCTGCTGGAGCCCTGGCAGCCGGGGGGTCTGGGGGTGCTGCAGGGAGGGGGCAGGAGGGGACATACGTGTTTCTGGGTGACGTTGCGGACGTCCCCGACGTACATGATCTTTCCCTGGTGCCTCACCATGCCCACGGTGATGGAGTCCTCGCACACCTCGGAGGCAATGTACCTGTCCACCTGGATGCCCAGGTCCTTCAGCACCAGCAAGCCTGCAGGGAGCCATGGGGAGCCATGGGGAGTGGGCCATGGGTGCACATAACGGGCCTCCAGCGTCATCCCCACCTGTCCCATGCCCCAGGGCCATCCCCCTTCCTGCTCCCCTCTAGTGTGTGATCCCTGGGGTGGGGATGACAACAGGGGCTGCCCACGGGAACAGCCACAGATCTGTCCACACCCTGTGGCCTGAGACCACTGGCTGCTCTCACCCCAGCAATCCAATCCCACCCACGCCCTGGGAGGGCCCTGCAAGGGCCACGAGGCCAGGGAGCCCCACCCACCTGTGGCGATGCCATCAAAGAGTGAGAGCACCCGGATGGGCTTTCTCTTCTCAGCGGGCACCGGCGGGTACACCTTCGGTGGGTCCTGGAAGCCACAGGGATGGGTCAGAGGGGAGGGCATGGGGGTCTGTGGGGAGGGGATGGGGTCAGCGAGGAGAGGATGGGGGTCTGTGGGGAGGGGATGGGGTCAGCGAGGAGGGGATGGGGGTCAGAAGGGAGGAGACAGGGGTCAGTGGGATGGGGGCCAGCGGGGAGGGCACGGTGTCAGCAGGGAGCAGGCACTCACAAACTCCTGGTCGTGGTTGTTGGCAAAGAACATCTGCAGGCGCGAGGGCCAGTCCTCCCGCCGCCGCAGCAGCCCGTAGACGCCCTTGTGGCCGCACATGTAGCAGTTCCAGGGGTCCTCCTTGATGGCCGCCTGCGCCGCCCCCGGGCCCACCAGCAGGTCCACGCACTCCACACAGAAGCACCTGGCACAGGTGGGAGCCAGGGTCAGCAGTGGAGCTCGTGCCAGAGCGGTGACACCACCAGAATCTCCCCAGCTCCACAGCATGACTGGGGCATCACCAGCTGGGATCCTACAGATTGTCCTCACACAGGTCTGAGACCACTGGCATTTCCCAGCTCCCTGCTGGGAGCAGGGCACTGCCAAAGCTTGCTCCAGCCCTACAGCAGGACCATGGCATCACCAAAAACCTCAACATGAAAACCTCAGTCCCATGCCAGACCTGGGACATCGCTGGAACTACTGAGCTCCACAGCAGTACTGTAGCATTGCCAGAACCTCCCCCAGCCCTACAGGATCTTGTCACTCCCAAATTCTCCACACTTGGACAGTCAACACCCAAAACTCTATGGCAGACTAATGCTCCAGTCTGGAGCATTACCAAAACATGCCCCAACCCCACAAACAAAGACCAATCCCCATGTTGGGGCCGTGGCATCACCAGGATTCCCCAGCTCCATGTGGGCAGGACCAGAGCATTGCCAGAACTCCTACAATCCCACACCTAGACCAGAACATTACCACGACCTCCCAACATTACACACAGGGACCGTGGCATCACTAAAACATCCCAGTCCCAAACCTGGACTAGCATCATCAACAGCCCATGACAGGAATACGGCACCATGAAAATCCTTCCAGTCTTGCATTGGGACATCACAGATCCTCCCAGCCCCAAACCAGGACTGGCATCACTGAATTCCTACACCAGGACTGAAGCATCACCAGAACTTCCCACGCTGGGACTGTGGCATCACCAAAACATTCCCAAACTCCACACCAGACTGGCACCACTCGATTTCCATGCCTGGTTTGTGGCACTACCAAAACCTCTCTAGCTCCACATGAGGACTGAGGCGTCACAAAATATCCCAGATTGGTGTTGAGGTGAATAAATCTGGTGCAGGTAGTGGGTCTGAAATGCAGACTGAGCTGCAGAGGCTGAGCTCTGAGTGGAACTGCTGAGCTTTGGCGTAACAAAGAGGACAAGGAAGGGTGACCCAGCCAGGTGAACGGACACAGAGACACAGCAAGAGTCGGGATAACATAACAAAGGAGACAAAAGAGTGAGAGAAGCCAAGTGATAAAGCCAGCCAGGTGTGTGCACAGGAGCTGAGCATTCTGGAAGAGGAATGAGTGAGACTTGTAGAGGGGGACACTGAGGGGATAAAACAGAGAGGGTTCTTTTGTTGGAATCCCTCCTTGGAGGCAAAAGCTTGGGCTGGGTTTTTATTTCTGTGCCACGAATAAATGGCTTTACCAAACAAGACATCTGAGACTGCCATTGGAAACTTGGGCTGCAACACCAGGAATCCTGATGAGGAAACAGGGTCTGACTGGGCATGGGGCTGTGGGGAGTCCAGCAGGGCCATCGGGCCACTGGAGCCGCTGCTGCCAAGGGGCTCTGGCCACAGCAGTGACAGTATCTGGCACTGGGAGTGTGACAGCTCAGGAATGCTCAGACTGGGAAGTTTCCTTAATGACATCACTGAATTCCCATGCCAGGAGCTGGCACCACCAAAACCTCCCAGTCTCACACAGGACTGACCATGGCAGGCCTGTGACATCACCATAGCCTCTGGCATTACCAAAACCTACCCAGACTCATGCCAGGACTGGGACATCAAAGCCTGACACGGGGACAGTGGCACCACCAAAACCTCCCAGTCCCATACCCGCCTGTTCCTGTGCCACAGACCACAGCATTGCCAAAACACCCCAGCCCCAAACCAGGACTGGCATCGCTGAACTCCTACGCTGAGACTGTGGCATCACCAAACCGTCCCAGTCTCTTACTGAGACTGGGACATCACTAAAAGGACCACAACAGGACTGGCAGCACTAAAACCACGTGGCAGGAATGTGGCAACACCAAACTAGCCCAGTCTCATGCCAGACAGGAGCGGGGCCCCAGCAAAAGCTGTGTGGTTTCACCCCAACCCCGCAGCCCCGTGGCCCCCCAGCCCCACACCTGCAGCAGTTGTTGTTGCCACACATGAGCACCTCGCGGCCGCCGCAGCAGATGGTGCAGTAGGACTGGTACCCATCGTCGTCGTACTGGTACGCGCACTCCAGAAAGCAGTTCTGGGAACAGCCAGGGTGTCACTGTGGCCTGGGGACACTGGGGACCCCGAGGCAGGGTGGGGCACCCTGTGAGACCCCCAGGCTGTTCCCCCCAGCCGGCACCACACCTTACCTTGCAGTTTTGGCACATGCCCCCGATGAACAGAGGGTGCTCCAGGGTCACATTGAGGCTCCCGCAGGAGATGCAGATATCTGGGGGAGAAGGGGAGACACCACCCTGGCATCCCAGGCCAGCATGGGGACACCCCGAGCCCTGTCCCACAGTGGCCAGGACACACTCACCCCATGTTGGAGTCACAACAAAGCTGGGAACCAACCCTGGGAGCAGCAGGCAGGATTCCTACTGCCCTCCAGCCCCACTCCACACCCCAACAGCCACAGGCAGTGTCCTGGGGCTCCCTGTCACCATCCAGGGTGGGCTATTGCCATGTCACAGTTGCTGTCCCTGCTGCCAGCCAGGCTGAGGGTTGGGACAAGCCTGGCTTCTTTCCTTGAGCTGACCCCCTGCCCCGGTGTGTGCCCTCTGCCCTGAGATGCCCATGCAGGGAGGGACAGACCCCCAGCCCAGCCCATTCCCACATGCAGGATGTGCCCTAGAGTTGCACTCACCCTCGATGTTCCTGCACTTCTGCCGCACCTCGTACACCAGCCGCTCTGGGGGAACAGGGCAGTCAGGGGGCCTGGCCCCAGCCAAGTCCCCTCAGGGGTGGGGTGAAGGGAGGGACTCCCAGCGAGGGAAGGACGCTGGGGGAGAAGGGGGCCTGGCCTGGAGCAGTTCTTGTCCCCCCACTCCCCAGTGAACACGGCCAAAGCAACCCCCACAGAGAGGAGTGGTGGGCATGGGGGCACCCCCAGCCCCGGTACCTCGGGTGCGCTCGTCGATGATCTCCTTGACCTTGGGCTTCTCCTGGGTTGTGCTTTTGCGGGGTTTTTTGGCAGGGGGGGGTGGTGCGTAGGCGGCTGCTTCGGGCTCGACCCACATCTCCGTGTAAACTTCTTTGTAGGGGTTCCGCTCCTCTGTGGGACCGGGGGGGCATCAGCAGAGTCCCCCCATCGGCTCCCATCACCAGGGTCCCCCATCGGCTCCCTGCCCAGGCCTGTCCCACCCTGATGACACCAGAACTCCCGGGCACGTGTCCCCAGCTCCTCATCCCATGCAGAGCCTGCAGCCCCGCTCACCTTCAGGGGGCTCCAGCCCCTTGGGGCCGGAGGGCTGGAAACCGCCCAGGGCCCACTCGATCATCTGCTTGTTCTGGATCTCCACCACCTTGGACGTGTCAGTCTCGTCGTTTTCGGGGCACGCGGGGAAGATCTTCCCAGCCCGGCTGCTGGCCACCTGTGGGGTGCAGGTGTCACCCAGCCCCACAAGGGGGTCCCCATTCTTGGCCACTCCCACACTGCCCAGCCAGTCAGGGGAGACCAACATGGTCAGGAACCTCCAAAAGAGACCCCAGCACTGCTGAGTCCTCAAAGCCAGGACCCCACAGAAGAGACCCTCCCAGCAGTACTGAGAGATGCCCTGAATGGTCTGAGCCCCAGAGACCCCTGGAGTCCCTGGCCTCCTCCCCAGAACCCCCACAGTCTGGTCATTCCCAGACACCCCCAAAGCTTCCTTAGAGAGTACATCACAAATGCCCTTCGAGAATCCCCCAGCCTTTTAAGAGACTTCCAGGTGGGGCAGGAGGGGAGGCCGAGCCATGTCCTGGCAGGGTGGAGAGGCGGCAGCTGCTGCTTCCACATATGGAGCCAGTGCCCCGGGATGTCCCCCAGCTTGGCGCTGTCCCCGCCTCACCTGCAGCACCTCGTAGATGGCCTTGCGGTACATGGGCTGCTTGTTGTAGGTGGCCTGGTGGAAGGCGCTGGCAAAGGAGCTCAGGGGCAGCAGCTTCTCCACACACACCTGGGGACAGGAGGTGGCCGTGGGGACACCTGCAGCAGGGCTCCTTTGCCCCCCGGGCCCCTGCACACCACTTACCACCGAGAACTTGCCGTCGCCGAACCACATGACCCAGCGGGTGCCCTCGGCCGCGCGGCTCCGGCCGGTCATCCACCAGGACACGATGCGGCCGGGCCACCAGGAGAAGCCGCGCAGCTTGCCCCACACCAGCTCCCCAATGCCGAACCCGCGCCCGTCCTGCAGGGCACACGGGGGTCGGGGGGTCACGCCAGGGCCCGACCCTGCAGCGGCTCCGCTCTGCCCGGCCCTGCCCTCACCTCGTACTCGGGTTCGTCGTCGGCGGATTTGGAGGTGTTCTTGTCACCGGCGTCGGCCACGGCGGGCTCAGGCGTGGTGGCCACGCTGGGCGAGGCGGGGTCGGTGGGCTGCTGCGGGGCGGGCGGTGGGCTCGCCTCCTCCTCCTTCTGCGCCTCGGCCCGCGCCGGCTCCTCCACCACGTTCATCACGGCGATCACCTTGGCTTTCTTCTCCGCCTGCAGGAACACAGCAGGGCATAGCCACCGGCCACGGGGCCACAGCGGGGTGGCGGGGCATGGCGCGGGGCTTGAGGCACCCCCCCGGCCCGGCCGCAGCACCCACTGCGGGCCCTCGGGCGA
>VWYI01041716.1:6084-29349 GCA_013399455.1 Anthoscopus minutus
AGTTTTCTGACTTAGATGTATCTTCAGAAATGCTTCTTTCTTTGTTAGTCTACTTCCTTTAAATATTATATCACCACCATGGGTATTAACAGAAAAAATGTGTCAGATATTGAAAGAATGGATGAAAGAATTTCTGAGAAAAATACAATATTTTAGATTTTGTTTACATTTTCATTGAAAAGGAAAGCCATCATATTAATATACTTTAATAAACAGAAATTAAAAAAAAGAAAATTATAATTATATATAAATCATGCCAATTTATAGTAAAAGGGTAAATAAATGTAATTTATTATAAAATATATAACAGTAGTCTTAGAAAATCTGTTTCATGCTTTCAAAAACATTGATGCCATCAATCCAAAGCAGTAAATTTGCCTTTATTTGGTACAGTTTCCTATCTTGAATTTAATCTAAACCAATTTTCTCACAGTGAAGTATTTTAATTTCAATGGAAGTTATGTCAGCAGCAGAAAACATCATAACTTTAATCATCACTCATCACTCTCTGCAGCTGCCTTGAGAAGAGGTTGGGACCAGGTGGAGATCAATCTCTTCTCTCAGGTAACAAGTTTCAGGACAAGAAGAAATGGCCTAAAGTAGAGCCAGAGAAGGCTTAGATTAAATATTAAGGAAAAATTTCTTTATTAACAATTTTTAAAGCATTTTTACAGGCTGCCAAGGGCAGTATTGAAGTCCTCATCCCTGGAGGGATTTAAAAGCCATGCACATGTGGCGCTTGGGGACATGGGTTAGTGGTGGCTTTGCCAGTGCTGGGTGAATGGTTGGACTTTGAGGTCCTTTCCAGCCTAAAGGTTTCTGTGTTTCTATAACTTTAGAAAAGTCATCTGAATGTTTGAGAGAGGCACAAAATGTTACAGTCCAGACAAGCAGCTAAAATCTGTTTAGTCAAAGGGAATAAATTACCAGCAGTATCTGTGAATCTGGATGTTATCTTCAATTCCCTATAACTGATACTTTGAGAAGACCGGGCACTGGAAAGGAAAGAGTGAATAAAAACCTCATCTCTGTTTTAACCCTGAATAATATTTCTGTGAGGATTTGAATGGGAGAGTTGTGTCTTCCTCTTTGATGTGTAATCAGTTTTCTAGACCATAGGTTTGATGTGCAGAAAAGTTGGTGCCAAGTTACAGAACGGCAGCTGCTGTCTCCCACTCACAAGAAAATGCAGCTGCTGTCACTGCCAGTTCCTCACTGCTTGATGTATGGGGTGTAATTTCACATGGAAGGTACTGCAGGAGCTAACCACTAGTTTATGTCAGGAAACCTCCAAACAACCTCGATTTGCCACTACCTGAAACAACAGCAAATCAAGCCTGAGCATCTCAAGTTATCATTACAGGGAAACATGTCGACAGTTAAAAACAAGAATGGGAGAGAAATAAATGTGGTTGCTGAAGGATTTTTTTTTCCCCCATGGAATGAAATGACTTCATCCTTTTTAGAAAGAGTTTTTCCTCAGTGAAGGAATGATACTTGAGGCTGGTAGCAGCAAGCCAGAGCCCACTTGTATCAATAACAACCCTATATTTCTCTCGTATGCTGTATTCCCTTTGTAAAAATGAGATTTATCCATTAACTTCAATTGAAATGTGTCAGTCTGAAATGGTTTAAGATCAGCTCTATTATTCTCTGAAAAAATATGTGAAAATTGTTTCTTTCTAGTTTTATTTAATGTATTCTGTTTTAAAACTCACATTACCCTGGAGCCTGCTTTAAAACCTCTTTGTGTCATTATGTTTTGGATTGTTCACTAATGGAAGGCTTAAGTTGCCATTGGATCTGCTAACTGGAGAACAGTAGAAGACACATTAAGTTTTCTCTCTGATTTTAACTTGATGGAAGAAACACAGTGGGAAAAACTCTAATGGTGCATTTACCACCATTTAGGAGCAGTAATTTCTGTTTATTAAGGCATCTTGTCAAGTCACACAAGCTTAGCAGGGTAGGGAATGTTCTGTATTTTTGTGGGAGAATTTTTGGGAAGGGATCAGGGATACACTACAGAGGAAATGATTTGTAAGTGGTAATGATCTACCTTATCATTATCATTAATTTGTACCACATTAAGATGGTGTGTCTTATGAGGGCAATAAATGCAACTCTCATCTACTTCCTTGTTTCCTTAACCACTAAATGGAATTCTTAGCACATATTTGACAATGAAGTGTGTTCTGCCTTCTGACCTGGAACTGAGTCTGGATGTAGATATTAATGGTAGGTAGAAGTCTTCAGTACACACAGCCATTTTTCACTAGAATCTGCTGATTCAGAATACATGGAACTTTCTGCCATGAGAGCACTTTTCCTGTATGGCATTTTCCTACAAGTTTCTTGTGCCTACGGTGGATTTTTGCACAATTTCTCTTTTCATCCTTCAGTCCTCGCTGGGAGACTGTGACCACTGCCCAGTAGTTATCATTTTTCCACTAATGACCTCAAAGGAAAATAAAGAGAACTCATATCTCTACATCTAGTGATTACAGGAAAGAGCATGGTGAGAGCTGCTCTGTCATTAGTTATTTTTATTTATTCATTCAAGATCATCTAAAACAAAAGATGCTTTTCCGCCTTTTCTTTCCACTCATCGTCGTCCTTATTCTTTATTTTTACTCTTAGGGAACACATTGTCTTAATATATAGATTTCTCCATCAAGTCCTTTGTTTCATTACAAGAGGAGTAATTATAAAACTGAGTATTTACCAAAGAAAGAATCTGCCTTTCTATTTTACCACTAACTCCACCTCAACATACTTTGATTACAGTCTGCTCTTTGCAGTGATAAGGGTTACAGTGGATAAGAAAAGTTCCTTGTTTCTGCTCCAGCTGACCTAGTAACTTGATTTTCTTTTTCTGCTTAAATTTTGCATGGGGTTTTATGAGATTAATTTTCATTCTAATAATATGGATTTAATTTAAGACTTTTGATTTTAAGACCATTCTCTTCCACTATCTGATATTCTTTTCGGTGCATTTCAGCTTCTATAGGTGGACAAACACCCACCAATTTAGCCAAAAAAAAAAGTATTGAAAACAATGTTGTGCCAGCATCCCAGCCTATGCAGGAGACTGTGTTACAGAAAGCTGTAATTTTCTAGTACACCAGAATGTGTTTAATAAAATTCTGCTTGCTTTCATTTAAGAGCTAATGCTCAGTAAATAACACATTGTAACACCTAAAAAATTAATTCCAGCATTCACTCGTAAAACAAGTGGTAAAGCTTTTGGCCAATTCCTTAAGGGGTATGGCAGTCTAAAAATGTCTCTATTGGGCCACAACAGTCGTGTCTTTAGGCTGATCTGTCAGGGTATCTAGTCTGTAATGGTATTTGGGGAAGAACAAAGTAGAAGACACTAAAACTTCTGCTTAGAAATCTGCACATCCTCTGGCAGTATGAAAATAAGAATGCATGTTTGTGGTGTCAGATCTTTGAGTTTACTGCAATCAGTTTTATAAAAAGTTTTTAATCTAGATATACACTTGGCCAATTACCATGTCATGGGGCAATCATACAAATAACTAAAATCAGTGTGCTAAAATAGGTCATTGCTAGACAATTTGCTGTGTGTCTCTAGGTACCTGACCTTTATTTTTTAAATTTCATGAAGTATCGTAAAAAATACCCTGCATTATACATCACTCTTCTTCTCATATGTCTTTTTGACCCAAATAAATGCTCCTCAGATGCCATCATTCCCTTTTGATTGTTCAGGGGACTAAATCCACCAGCTATTTATTCTAAAACCTACTGTAATCTACAGGCAGCATGTGAAAATAAAGTAAATACAAATCAAGAAAAAGGAAATATCTCACATACTCAGTCACATAGTCCTCAGGAAAACTATAACTTATCTGATAGAGAAAAAATTTTCCTAGGAAATTGTAGGAAAAGAAACTCAGAAATGCAACATATTTTGTTCAAAACCATAAAGGCTGCAGATGGGCTGGCTCCGATGCATGAATTGTGCATTAAACTCCCCCAGGTTCTCCCACTGACCCTCCCACCCCAAGAAGGTCATAAATCTAGGGCCATTTAAATTATCCCTTTTGTATAATATTTTTTTTTTAATTTTGTGAAATTGTTTGTTTTACAAAACAATGTTTTCCATATGAAATCTTCTTCCTGGAAAGCAAAAAGGGTTAAAGTTTTTGAGATATAAACACATAATATTTTGGGAAATCAAACCTTCATTTACCAGAACCGATATTAATTGTGTATCTGATTATAGATGTCATCCTTATTAAAATGCCATACATTAAATTAACATTTTCCCTGCCTGAAACTGAGAATAGAGGGGAAAATAATCTCTGAAGGAGCATAACATTTCACTGATTCAATCCTTTCACTTAAAAACTCCTTAAATCAAAGAGGTTTTTTTTCCATTTTCCATGCTTGAATCTTGTTCCAGAAGATCCCTCATATGATGTCTAAAAATATTTTCTAGCCCATAGCCTAAATTAGTTCATAGCTAACATTTTTCATGTGTTTCATAGCAGAGTTTTTGTTTAATTTTAATACATTCTCCTTTTCTCATTTTTTTCTGATCCTGAGTAATTAAACTTGCAGAAACTGAACACAGATGAAATCTTCCTCATATTGCATTTAGAGAATATAGAAAAATTTTTGTTCTCCTCTTAATATACTTCACAATTATTGGCATCTCCAATCATTCAAATTTGCTGTGAATGTTAGTGCAGTTCATAGAGATAATTTATTTTTGAAAAAACCCAACCCTGTCTTGACCTCCTACTCTTCAGAGAATAACAGAAAGAAAAAGTGTTCTTCTGAGCTGGAAGAAACCTCCAAGGGTCTTTGAGTCCAACTTCTGGTCCTGCACATCCCGATATGTCCCTGAGAGCATTGTCCATTAGGGAACTCCATCATGTTTGGTGCTGTGCCCATCCCCTGTGGAGCCTGTCCCAGTGCCCAAACACCCTCTGGGGGCAGAACCTTTTCCTGATATCCAGCCTAAACCTCTCCTGACACACTCCAGGCCATTCCCTGGGGTCCTGTCCCTGTCCCCCAGAGCAGAGATCAGTGCCTGCCCCTCCTGTTCCCTCACCAGGGAGCTGTGACTGCGCTGAGGTCTCCCCTCCATCTCCTCTTCTCCTGAACAGACCCAGAGCCCTCAGCCGCTCCTCACACGGCTTCTCCTCACGGGCCTGCACCATCCTCGTGGCCTCCTCTGGACCCTGTCTAATGCTTTGATATCTTTCTTCTCTTGATTCACCCAAATCTGCTCACAATATTCGAGGTGAGGCCGCCCCAGCCCAGCCCAGAGCAGGACAATCCCCTCCCTTGCCCGGCTGGCCATGCTGTGCCTGGTGTCCCCCAGGACAGGGATGTCCCTCCTGGCTGCCAGGGCACTGCTGGCTCAAGTTCAACTTGGCACAGACCAGGACCCCCAGGCTCCTTCCCATGGCCCTGCTCTCCAGGGTCTCATTCTCCATTTCCCAGAACATCCAGGGCTGCCCCATCCCAGAAACAGGATTCAGAATTTTCTCTTGTTGAACTTAATATTGTTTATTGGCTAGGATTCAGTAGGCAGAGAAATAACTACAAATGAAGATTTATCTGACATGGCAATCTAAAAATTCATAGTTAGTTATAACAATGTTGTAATTTTTCCAAGCCAACAAAATAGAAGTAAATATTCCAGTCTTCAGACATGAACATTTGAAAAGACAATACATTTTAGAAGATGAATCTTAATGCCTTGTGGGTATGAAACCACCGGAAAGACCAGAGCTGTTCAAACTTTTTAATATTTCAGAAATAAAATAGTAGCAATATAATGCTTACTAGATATTGAAACAGCATAATTTTGATACAATATAATTTGTATATATATTTATGAATTTGTAAAAGTATTTAATAAAGGAAATGCTTTATTAAATAATAAAATCAGATACGTTTAACATGGCCCGATGATGTTCTAGGAAATTATTTTATGTTACATATAAACAGAGGCAAGGTTGCCTTTTATTTCAATAAAACATATTTATGTCTTCTTTTTCCATGACAGTATCTCTTCCTATGGTGCACTCTTTTTTTTTCAGGTTTTCTGTATTTTCTTTGCCACTTTCTCTATTCCAATAATATCTGTGTGCTCTCTTTCATCATGAACTTCATGAATTAATCCTCAAATCCACTGACTTTACCATATTCTATTCTTTTTATATCTGTCTTCCACACTGGTCTCATTGAAACCTTTATAAAAAGGTTTATAAAAAAAACATGAGTTAAGGATCCATTGGAAAGGTGGATATAAATCAAAATTATGTGAATAAACCCTGTGGTCTCTGAGTTGCAACTACTATAGTAATTTTTTCAGAGTGTTTAAAGTGTAGGATTTTGTGATGAGGGTTAAGATTCTGTTGGAAGTAGATTCATTTTACCGTCACCCATCACTGAGGAGAGTGTGAATATGTGGCACATAGGAAGCTCAGGATGAGATATTCACAACAGGGATACTATTAGCATAGCAAATATTGTGTAAGCTTGCAGCCTGTTCTCCAGCCTTGAAAAACAGGACTGCTTGTAAAGTTTTTGGTATAAGTAAAATTTAGAACAAACTAGAACCAGAGTAAGATTCTATTATATCTGCTCTCACAGCTGTAAGAGTATCAAAATATTTTGCCTATTGTCTTGTATGAGCCCACTCATACATATATATTTTAAAGATTTCTACTTTCTTTAGACAAAATTTAGTACTGCTTTACTGGTCAAAAGGATGTTTCAGAATAAATATGTCACCTCAGCCTTTTTCTAAGCATGGCACTTTATATTCAGGGGTTAATAAAATAATTTTAATAGGGTCTTGGAATTATAATGAATGAAGAGAGGATTAAGTTTATTATTCAAGGGAAACATATATGTTCTATGCCAGCATAGATATAATATACAGCTTTTCAGATGGCTAATGAACATTGGATGAGCATGTGTGGAAAAAAATATCTGAAGGATTTGATCTGAAGGATCTGAACCACTTTCTTGTTTTAAAAAGACGGGAGGACTTTAAAGTTGCATAGTTACTCATGCATGTCAGGCTTACATTTGCTCAGCTGGGGCAACCTGCCTTTGCTTAGCCACAGATGGATATAAAGAAGATGCTATTCATCTGAAACAATGATCCTTTTACTTATCATAGCTGCTCTGTGATGTACATGTCTCATTTAAATGAAATGATCTTCACAGTGTCATAAAATATTCATTAAAAATTTTCAGACAACTTGCCATTCAAAATGTTTCACAATATCTGCTATGGATTAAAAGGGTTTTTCTTGGTTTGATTTGGGTTTTTGTAACTTTTTTTTTTAACCATTTCTTAACTGGAATTGTTTTCACATGTATATGTATTTATTCAAGTATCAGTCTTACCAATTTATTATATTTTCACATTCTGCCTTAAAGCCACACTTTGTGCTTTGTGCGTAGCATAAATCAGAGTTAAGGGTCCCTAATTTATAGAACTGTAAAAATTTGGTATATTAGTATAATTTGGATTTCCAAAGGGAAAAAAGTCACAAAAATATACAATGACACTCTGAATTTGTTAGGTGTGAATGTTAATATATACAGAAAAGAAAAGAAAAAGGTAATTGGTGAGGAAAACCATGGGACCAAGGAGAATATTTTCAACACACAGCATGAAATATCAATACCATTTTTGTGTTAGTTTTCAAAATTAATTTACTCTGGCAAATGACTTTGGAGCTGATGTTAGTAGCTGATGAAGAAGCCAGCACATCCCAGCTGTGGCAGGTGTCCTGCTGGGTAGCCCAGACAGGCTTGGTTACAGGCAGGTCTAATTCCTGAGGCTCCAGCTGAGTTGTGTGGTTTCACACCAGTGGTGATTGAAGGTCCTTTTCCTCTGGGAAGCATTCCACCAACTCCCAACCATCATTCAGAACTAATTTCTGCACATACAGCAGCCACCTCTGTAATTGTACCTGGTAAAACCAGACAAAGCTGTTGTTATATGTCAGATGTTTGGAGACTTCTTTGTCCTTCATCCTCCTGGTATGAGGAACTTATATTTTGTAGCCACAAATCAGTTATTCCTTTCCCTTAGATGAAGTGATCAGCTATGCCCCCTCTGAAAATACTTTCTGCATTAATATGAAGTTGGGTATAGCAGAAAATGCAAATTCTTATCTTAAGGAAAACACAGAGGAAGAAGGGTTGCAATTCCCACTACTTATACATCAATTTCCTTATCTTGCATTGTAATTCAGTGATTAAAAAGATCAGTGCACCTCAATTCCTCCTGTACCCTGTTCCTGTAAGAGAGTGCTAAATCCCCATGTGAGAGGCGACAAAGACTAAAGAGGCCAAAGAAATTCCTTTCTCTGGTAATTAGGAGGAGCCTGTGACAAAGGGCTGTCAGGGAAGAAGCTGTGGGACAAAATGCATAAGGAGAAGAGCTTTTATTCATCATTTTGCCAAGGACATGAATAAAAGGCGTTCTCACTTCATTACTCTGAGTGCTTCTTTTGACACTTTTCTCAAACTCTGCACGTCTCCAGGTTCATTTTGTATACAATCATAGAAACATGGAGCCATTCAGATCAGAAAAGATTGCTAAGATCAAGCCCATCCGTTAACTCAGCACTGCATGAGCATCCACTAAACCATGTCCTCTCATCCACATTCCTGTGGAACGCTCTCACTTTTGCATGCTACAATAGAAAACTTTATATTTAATACAACTTGATGCTTTTAAATTATTTCAGTCCTCTTGAATCCTGTGGATTTGATGAGGATATAAATGATGTATTGACTCATGGCTGTCTCAGGCGAGAGGAAAGACATTTACCATGAGATCTGCCTATCTTCTGAGAATTTTTGTTTCAGTTATAACTACAGATTTTGTGATGCAGGCATAGCTCCAAAAGGAAACAGAATGAGTTCAGATGCAGAATAGCTTGGGATGATTTCTAAGGAAAAAAATTGCTTGGCAGAAGAAAGTAGCAGGTAGTGAAGCAAATTGAATTAATTTGTGGTACAGGGCCTCACAAAGCTGGAGATGTGTAGGCATAAACCATATGAACAGCATCTCTGCTAGCTGCCTCCTCTTCTAAGAGCAAACTAGGCAGATCACATCAAGCATGAATTTTTTCTTCATAAACCACTAACAGGAATCAGATGGAGGTGGCCAAAAATCTGTCACGATTTAAAAAAAAAACAACCAATTGTCTGCCCTGGAAATAAAACTGCCCAAACATGCATAATGCTTTAAAGTAATGCATCTGAAAACATTTAATACAGGAGACATGCATGTGGCTGTAGGTAGATTTATTGGTCTCTAATATATATGGACTGAATGAACTTTTTCTTACAGAGTTACCCTCTCTGGGTATCTATGAATTTATAATGCTGCTTCTTAGCATTTATATTTGTCTACATTAAAGATGAAATAATTTATTAACACGCTAATAAATGTTTAATACTACTTCTCTTTATCGTTTTAAAAAACTATCTCCCTAACCTCTGTTTCTTGAAAATATGAGGACAAGCGTTAAACTAAAACAATGCTTTTTGAAAAGTAGATGTATTTATATGCAGATTTAAAAAATGTCTCACATCTTGCCCATAACTTGTCGTGCATGTTGTCAAAAGTAGCTGAGATGTTCAAGACATGAGGCAAAATCTCATAGGATTTCATGTGTTGTGACTGATAATTCTTTTCAGGTGGGCTACGTTTTAAAGAGATATCTATATAGTAACTGTAGATGAATTTTAATGCCAAAAAAAAAAAAGGAAAGAAAATTGTTTAAAATCAAGCAGTATTTAAAAAATCCTGTTTAACCTTTTTTTTTCCCCTTCCATTTAACTAGAACTCACATATGAAACATTTGAAAGGTTTTATTTATAAGTGACATTGTTGGGGAGATTAATTTGGTTTTCAAATTGTTTGAAATTCAAATTTATGAGTAAAAAACAACATAGAAAATGTAACTTCCCAAATTTTAATTGCTGAAGATGTTGATGTAGTCATTGAATACCCAAGTTTATTTTCATAGTTTTTCAAGGCAAATGAACTTCAGATGTCATGTTGTACCAGATATGAAAGTTTAAGTCTTTCTACAGAAATTGGAATTTCACTTCCAGCTTGTTCTACCTGTTCCAAATGGCAGAATGCAGCTTTCCTGAAGTTTCATGTAACTTTCCTAAAATTTCTGAAAGCAGTTAATATTCAGACATGAAACAGTCTTTTCAGAAGAAAGGCTGTCTAGGTGGGTAAGAGAAGCCTTCACCTGTTGCATCAAGTTTAACGAATTAGGTATCCCTAAACATAGCAGAAATCAAATTAGGCACTCCAGTTAGTGGCATTTTGTAGCATTGTGAAAGCTGTTATGAATCAGTCTTTTAAATCATGTTTTATGTATTTGTCACAGCAATTTTCATCTGCATGCAATATCAGATTAACAGTATTCACCAAGTTTTAAACACGTGTAAGATTTTTACACGAGAGCTGATACAATAAAGTTTAAAAATTAAGGTATTAGGACAAAGAGTTTTAATTCATTTATCAGTTCTGAGTTATCAATGTATAGCCAATACATTGTTGCAGAAGCAGACATAAAACAAACTTTGTGCTCATAATCTGAGCTGATACTTTCATGAGTCATCCATGTGCTCTTCTGCCTGTTTCTATTTAATGGTTCTGATATAATTCTTTTTTGTTCCCTCTCCCTTTTTCCTCTGCAGCAATGACAATGCAGTTCATTAGTCATCGCTTCCCTGATTACCATGACCCCACCATAGGTGAGTACAGGTTTTTTTGCCCTTCATCCCTTTCAGTTTCTCTGCCTATGTCAGGCTGTGAGGTAGTGAGAAGTTGCTTCTAAAGGGACCTTAGACAGAAGCAAGTTTTGCAAACCTTAGATTGCACCTTAATTTTGTGATGGCAGCTGGGTTTCGCCATGGTCATAGAAGTCATAGGTACTACTTCCTGATGTCCTTTATACAAAAATCTCTTTCAAAAATAAGATTCTGCGTTCATGCATTGTAACTATTAATATGCTGCATTTATAACTGCAGAATATGAACAAAAATGCTAAAGAATGTGAAAAATCCACCATGGACTGTGATTTGTTTGTCAGGTTTTTTTAAAGTTCTGTTATTTTAGTGCTATTTCCCAGTATTAAAGTCTTAGCGGACCTTCTCTGGGAACATCAAATGACTACTCAATTTAATAGAGTTAGCTCTGGGATTACACACTCTGCTTACTTGGGTTTCCTTACTTTATAAACTTTGATAATAACAGAAATTTTCGCGTATCTACTTCAGACTTCATTATTATACACATTTTTGTCTGTAGAAAACTTTAAATTCTAACTGACTGTCAGAACAGCACATTTATTTATTTAAGAGTGTCTTTATTACTTTTACTTATAATTGAATTTATATAGAGTATCCATGTGCTGTATTTAGTTGTAACAAGGAAAATATGCAGAATCTGGGTGCAACAAGTGTAGAAGGCACTAAAACCATCCACATTTCCAAAGATTTCCTTGGGGGAAAAAACAAATCAGCTCCTCTCAGAAAAAAATTTTTTTGTTTTATCTGAAGTTTTCAAATCTTTCAAACTCATCTTTAACTTCTATAAAATGAAATTTCTATACAAAGCAAACAATGCTAGGATTTTTTTTCATTTATTTCTATAGCATTTCACATTTCCTAGATTTCAACCCTTGGTAAATTGTTGTAATTTTAATAATGAAAGAATGCATAAGCTCTTCATGTGACTAGTAATTTTATAACTGTTAAAAAAAGATTGCAAAACTCCAGTAGGGTGTATTAGCTATAAAGAAGGCAAAACTGCTGTGGAATTCCTGCAAATTCATATGCTGTTCTCAGAAGAAAAAAAATCATTAAATCTAATTGGAAAAGAGGAATATTATTAGTTATCGACATCATTAAGTTATGTACATACATCCATCTTTATTATTAGCTATCCACCTGCCATCAGTATTTATCTCTATATTGTGTCTCTTCATAACTTATTGGTCTCTAGACACCACCACAATATGAATAATAGATAATCATAAAAAGAAGGAAAGCTTATGATGCATTCTAAATACATACTGCAGGAATGCCTAGGGGCATGGATGAAGGTCTCCTTGAGTGAGAAAGTGTTTCTGCTGAGTAAAACCAACACTAAGGAGGAAGAGAGAGGGTAAAAGTGAACAGGGAATTATTAAATTTCATCTTACCCAGCTGGCTAGACACAGAACTGGAAGTACAAGTTTTTCTCTTCAGCACTTCTCTTTCCCAGAATATGACGAGGATGTCCTGAAAAAGCCTTGTGACTATCTGGGCTCCAAAACATGTACTAAACAGAAGAGAATAAACTTGGGCTAAGTATGTATGTTTCTTCTCAGGTAAATTTGTGGTATGACACCTTAAAACTGAATATAAAATAAAAAAAAAAACAAACAAGTAGAAGGAACAACTTGTGTCACACCTATAACAAAAAGCACAAAATTTTCAAATGACAGCCCACTGAAAAAGTTTATACCATTGAGATATCTTTTACCACTTTTATGCTACTGGCCTCAACTCACAGGATTAATATCATGTTTAGTTGCACATCCACTGGTAGGGATATTTTTACTGTTTAGACCATCAACCTAAAAAAGAATAAGGGGATCCAAAAGGAGCACTCCCAGGGCCAAGACTGTGCTGATGCCAGGAGACACCAGAGAAAAAGTTATTCCTCCAAAGTCATGGGGATGTAGACATAGATGCTTTGTGTGGTGGGGAAGTCATCTAAGATCAGAGCAGTGATCTCCTCAGCCAGAGTTTTGTTTCTCGCTGTACACCAGCAGCAGATGATGCAGAAATTACAAAACAGGCCACATATGAAATCTACATTCAAACTGGCTGAGTGACAAAGCAGAAAATTAAACAGAGTTTTTCCTGCTCACTCTGAGATCTCTGATCTCTCTGAATATCAATTTATTGCCTTTCCCTTGTGCCATACATTTCAGGACACTTCAATTCCTCAGCAGTTTTTATCTTGTTTATGGAACCTGTGGGCTGTCCTGGAGTTTTATAGGCACAGGCCTCACTTTTTTTCATGTATTTCTTTGGAAATAGCTAGTTCTGCATACCTGTGGTTTTATTTCTCTGGGCATTTTTAAAGAATATAGGATTCTATGGAGGTCTGAATTGGTGATATTGTCCAGAAAAAAATTCTATAATTTGTTTAAATGATAATCCTCAGCCTTCCAACATTAACCAAGCTATTGAGACTACAGTTTTCCAGCTGAGCATTAGGATAAGGTGGATTGTCTCATTTGCTTGCAATGTGCATAAGAATCTAATAAATACCTACCTAATTTTATTTTCTGATGTTCTTGCACTACCTATCATATTTTCTTTGTTTTTCATGGTATGAAATGGCAGCAACCATGATGCTTAACTGTGAAAATTTAGCCCAGATTTAAAGAGATAGTGCTGATAGAATTGGTACTGTACCTCCTTGCACTCAAAGGGCTTTTTCTAATTAATTCTCATAAAACAAATAGAAGAGCAGTGAAATAGAAGGGTCCTTATAAAGAGCATCATTGCCCCTGAAATTCCAAAAATCTATCACTGTCGGTTTTAAGTGCAAATTGTTGATGACCCTGGGGCTACCAAAATATTGATAATCACTTTGTCATTTTAAACTTTTCATTGTCCACTTTAAGCATTGGCATGAAAGTGGAATAATAACAATAATAACTTCAGCTGTTTTTAAATTCTGTGAAATTTTGTCATCTAGGTAAAGACAGAGGACGATAAACTGTTCCCAAAACACATGAGCATGGTACAAATATTATCTGGCTGATATCTTAGTTGGAAAGCAGAGCCAAATCACATTCAGTCATAAAATTCAAAAGCTCCACAAAACCATCTTGTATGGTCAACTGGAACACATAAAACCCCTGAGACCAGGAATATTTAGTAGTTTTTTGCTTTGACTTAAAAATAAAAGGCTGCTAATTGGGTTTCATATTTTATTTCATAAAATCTCAAATCTTTTCAATACTAAGAATTCTTCTGAATTTCTTTTTTGTACAATGAACAAATTTTATGTCCTGGCCTGCTCTTCACTCTATAGAAACATACACATGGGCAGCTGTCATCTAAAGGTTCAAAGAAGGTTTTTCTTTTCCTCCTTATTTTATTTGCATTTCCTGCTTTATCTATAAACTGATAAGAAAATGAGCTTTAAGGGGAAATAAATTGTTGTTTTATTTTTTTATTTTAAATTCAATCCAGCATGAGGCTATGGTGAAAACTTCTTAGTGATACTGACCAGAGAATGCAGAGTTCTTTCACTTTAATATACTGCCAAATGTGCTTCCCCTTCCCAATTCTGTTCCCCTCTAAATACACAGTTAGGGATTTATCCTAAATGTTGTGCAGTAATAATCTTGCAGCTCTGAAGATGTAGGGTGTTATTTTTTGTGAAAGTCCCCAGGAACATGTGTTTTCCCCATCATTCCATTTCATTGTGTTTCACCATTATGCTACCAATGCATCAGAGTTTTTCTCTTCCTGCTTGTATCTCTAGCAATACAGTAGAAATGTACAATAAGAATAAAATGGTGCTTTATACTTGTAACTTTTTCTTCTGTTATCCACTGACATTTCTGGAATATTACAGAGCGTCTCGGTCACAGAAAGCTGCTGCTGCTGCTCCTGTTAGGTGATGCAGAATTTCCGCTAAAAAGATATTTCAGTTCCTACATTATGGGATATATATGTTTATAGATTTGTATGTTATACATACATATATTTCAAATGTGCTAATTTTGATCTTGAAAAGGCTGTGCAAATAGGTTTAGGATTTTTTACATGTGTACATATAGAAATCTATTTGAAGGAAAAGGCTTTTAGGTTTGGCATGGTTTTCCAAGTCCGCAGAGCATTTTTATTCCAGTAAGAGTTTATTGGAATAAATTCCCTGTACATTGTGGACCAGACATAAGGTGTCAAAATAAATTTGTACAATAAATGTTCTCTTCAGATACGGGAAACTTTATTTTACTTCATCCAGTCATCTTAGTTTAGAAAAGCTAATAATATTTTGAGAAACTCAAACTGCAGACATAATATACAGACATAAATAAGTGTGCATATGCATAAATACAGAAATAGATATGTCAGTATTAATTTAAAATATAAAAATTGATTAAAATGCTAAATGCAACCTGAATTGCTAATTTTAATGCTGTCACTTTGAGTTTAATGCCACTTCAAGATTAAATGGCTATACAGCCATATTTTAGGCTTGATATAAGCATTGCAGTTCAAAATTTTGAGACAGAAATGCACTACTTTTACAAGTAAAGGGGGAGGGGAAGGGTAAAATTTGTATTAAGTAGGAAAAAATCAGAGCTTAGCACTTAGTGAAAACGAAATTATTTTAGCACACATTTAATATTTAATTGTAGTCAACAATGGGCATAAATTCCAAATGGTAGTGGATGTGATAATTTTCTGGAACAAATGGCTAAGAGCAATTTGCAGTCTGCACAGTCTTTGGCAACATCACAGAGAGTTAATGCAAGTGGAGTGTCAGGAAAGGAAGCACGAAGTAGAGCAGCAAACTGGACAGGCTCCAAGATGCTCATTATCCATGTGACTAATCTTAAAATGAATACATAATGCAAACGAGATGCGAGAGCAGCTTCCTGTTTTGGTGAGATATCACTGCATGAGATTGTGTCAAATGAGCAGTTGAGGGCATTAAGGCTGTGTCAATGTCAAACTCTAATTGAAATGGGTGTGGGACGGAAAGCACTCTAGCATTAAGCACATGAATTTCCATGAGGTCTCCTAACAAAGTGGTGCATTCACCAATGCATCAAATAAAATGCATTTACTCATCTTTAATAAGACGTTGGAAGGGGAGGGGTGGGATGGGGGGGATGAGGGGGGTGAATTTCAGACAAAAAAACCTCAAAATGTAGCTGGAAATATTCTAGGTTTATATAAGGCATACCAAAAAATGCCTGTGATATAAAGGTTGTATCTGTTTTGAAGGTACAATAATGAAAAAAGAAAATGCAAGAGAAATTCAGGCTCATTAAAAATTAAAGACAAAGGTGAGACACACCTGCTGGATCTGGGGTGAGGCATCTTGCCACAAAAGTTCTATTAGCATTTATATTTAGAGTACAAAAAGTTTCTAGAACATTTCTGCTCTCATATGAAACATGAATGTATGTGTAGACCATGCCTAAATTAATTATTATTCTCTTTTTATTTAGAAAATTAAATATTTAGCTGGAACTAAGGAAGTCACAACTGAATTTGAACCCAAAAATTGTTTGTTCTCTTTTTTTATTCCTTTTTTTTTCTTTCATTCATCATTCTTCATATATTTTTAGCCTTATCTAAGGTGGGATAAACAATTCCAATAAAATGATCAATTTGTCTCCAAGGACTGTCTTCCAAGGGTATTCAGATTATGCAGATGTAGCAATATTGCCTGTGTTTGTTTTCCATATTCATCATTGCTCAAAACAAGAAATGAAGAATGTAAAAGAATACTGGTGCATACATTTGAACCACATTCTTGTGTTTTTATTCTTTGTTTTGCTGTCTATTTGTATTATTTTCATTATTAAGGGACTAATTTTCATTTTTAGTGTAAAGCATTTTGATGCATAGAAGAGCAGAGATTATGGCTACTCTGACTATGGCCCATAGTTTAGACATCCAAATTATAATATCTGCATGTGAATAATGTATCTTTGTTCCAATTATGTGAGATTTAGGGAGATTTAGAAGTGGAGATTCAGTTCTTTGCTCATGTCCTTTATGCAGGAGTCATTTGAGATCCCCTGGGGTGTGTTCAGAGAAGGGAACAGGGATGGGGAAGGGTCTGGAGCACAAGTCTGATGAGAAGTGACCAAGGGAGACGTGGGGGCTGCTCAGCCTGGAGCAAAGGAGGCTCAGGGGGAACTTGTGGCTCTGCACAGCTCCTGCCAGGAGGGGACAGCCGGGGGGTCGGGCTCTGCTCCCATGGAACAGGGACAGGACAAAAGGAAATGGCCTCAACTTGCTCCAGGGAAGGTTTACATTGGATATAATATAATTTTTTTCCCTAAAATGTATTAAGCAGTGGCACAGGCTGCCAGGGCAGTGGTGGAGTCACCAGTCCCCATTCCTGGAGGTATTTAAAATCCCTATAGCTGTGGTACCTGGGGACATGGGTCAGTGGTGTGCTCAACAGTGCTGGGTTAACAGCTGGACTCAGAGATCTCAGGGCTCATTTCCAACCTAAAGTGCTCTGTGAAGGGTTCTGTGCCCTGCAGTCCTGCTTTGGTTCAGGATCCTGGCCCAGAAAGCTGTAGGTGTTCCACAGGTAGTGTGTGACCAATATCTGTCTTCCTGTGGGTGTGACACAGGATCTATGGATCACCAGAGACCTTCTAGTCCAGTGAATGAAAACTCAAAAATATACCCAAGAGCATATTCAACACCAAATTTAATCCAGCATGGACAACTTGATAGAATCCACACTCCAGAGTGAGGAGACTTTAGCTACTTACCTTGCATTTAGACACGTACTTTGTAGGTTTCTAAATCTAGATGCCTGAAGATGAATTGTGATGCCTTCTCTGTCAGCTTGTCAGAACAAGGACCTTCACAAGTCACTTTGCTATCTCTCAGAGTGTCTGGATAGAGGAAAATGAAGTGAGACTTGCTGAGCACAATCCTCGCTAAGATGGCAAAACAAAGGGGAACATTGTCATGTGTCTGGCAGTGTAACTTCTTCCATAGTAAGAGAAAAATAAGCCTTGCATAGAAAAGTAGGGAGAAGCATTGAGAAATTAAGAATGAAAAAAGTGCCCAAACTGCTCAGTTAGTTTAGATTTCAAGGAGACAATACAAATCTTTCTGCTTGGTGTTACTATTTCATCCCACTGTGAAAGGAAAGACAAATTGTTTAAAAGTACAGATAGTGGAGTCTGGAAATCACACTAGATTTTTCACTCTCTGATGGGAACAATTTGACTTGAAAACCAAAAATTATCCCATTTTTCTTTGAGATATTTATTTTTAAAAGGCATTATTTTCCCTCTAAGGTGCACATTCATGATGGTTGGATAATCTCTCAACATTTCAGTCTGAGATATGTTTGTCATAGATGAAGTCTAAGATCACTATGAAATTTGATTCTTTCTGTTGAGAACTTTAATATTTTTCTTCTTAAAGAAATAATCTGGTCTTATTTTAAACATGTTGTGTTGCTGAGATACATGACCTCCTGCTCTAATGTTAAACTTTCTTTCTTTGAACTTTGCTTTAATAAGACTGCTATTCAGTCCTAAAATGTTTTCAGACTTGATGCAAGAAATTATCAAAGCAAAGAACTGCATTTTTCTGTTTGTACTCAAGGGGAATCATCCCTAAAATCCTGGTCATAATCTTAATGTCTAACATTCAGGTTTTCTTACAAATATGGCTCATGGAATTATTTTGAGGGCTGTTTACATCAGATGACAGCTGTTGTTCAACTAACATTTTCAAACAGCAGGGAATTTTGCTTACTCTACTAATTTTCTTTAAGTAACATCTCTGATACAAACAATATCAGAGAAGCAGTCAGGGTCTTTTTAGAGGGTAGGTGCCCCAGAGGGCTGATTCTCCAGTCATCATCTCCCCTCTCAAGTCACCAAACACCTCCTTAAAGTTTGGATGTTGGTCAGAACACCTTGAAGAGATTTTTGGCTTGCACTTTAGCCTTGCCAGTGCAGTGGTCTGTGTGCATCTCACATGCCCTTGGAAAACTGAACACAGCAGCTCTACGGGCAGATTCACCTCAGGCACAGTGGTGCCAGACCCTGCTTCACCATGCTGTGAACTCCTCCTTCCTCAGAAGAGGAAATAGTGTAGAGATCAAGTGTAGAGCTATCTGTCTACAGCTATTATTATAATAGATTCATATGCATATATATTAGGATCTCTATGTAGCTATTAATACCTGGGGCTGGTTTTTACCCTATGTATAGACAAGGAATGATGTATGAGCTGTCACCTGCTAGGAACAGACACTGGAGACTCTGAAACAGTCTGTAGTTTTGTGAGATAAGCCAAATCTTAAAACTCTTTTGTGGAGAAAAAGAGGAAATCCCACTCTCCATCTCTGCTCTTTTCCCAGCCTTACTGGCTCTCTGGCATTCATTGTACAGTTTTTCAAGCTGATTCAATAGTATTCCAAGAGAAAACTAAGCCACCCCAAGATAGAATAGCTGCCTACCAGGTTACTGAGTTTAATAATTTTGGTGGAAAAAGTAGCTCTCAAAGCTCAAAAAGCCAAAAGTAGGAAAAAATATATGGAAATGGGGTTATAAGAGGGAATGAAAGAGAACAGAAATGGCTTTATTTCTGGAACAGGAGAGGTGTGAAAACCCAGTCAAGCATGTCACACATTCACTCTCAGACACCAGTCCATGAGCCAAAATTCCTTCCCAAGTTGATCCTTGTTGTCAAAAATTACAGTGACAATTACCTGTGACTCTGTGTGGGATTCCTTGGGTTATTGTCCATCCCCAAATGAAGAAAACTGGTTAAATAGTCTTTTGACCTTTCATGGCTGTTTATATTCTCAACTGGAGAATTTATCTAATTAGAATTACCTTAACTGATAATCTGGCTGGTGATATGACTTCCCTCTCTCCATTGTTTTAGAAATTAAGAAAACAAACAAATTACTCTGTTTATTATGAGTAAAACCTGGAGGTGAGTAGTGAGTGATAGAGTTAAATCCAGTTGGTGGACAGCTACAAGGGGTGTTATGATTCATTTTTTCCAACATCTCTGCTCAGCAAGTTCTTACCATGGCTGGAAGAGGACAGAAAAGTGTTAAGTCTGTGTGCTGTCATGAGAGATCTATGCTTTCCTCATGTTCACATGCAAAAAAAACACCAATACCCCTTAGCTGATAATGGTTCATGTTTATTATTTTCCATACACCATTAACTTTCTCTGTTAGAAGTAAAATGTATTCCTGCCTTGGCCATCTTCTGTTCTTCACTGAATAAAGGGTGAGTGGAAGATCAAAGTATGGTATATTAATTACCCTTCTTTTTCTCCTGGAAACCAGAGTTATTTGTGTATCTGTTAAATACAGAGAGAAGAAAAATAACCAAAAACTGTAGAGAAGCTTGACCTTGTGGTTGTTTTTCTTAAGCACTGATTAGACAGATGAAAACTGAGGAAAAAAGACAAAAGCCTTTTCTTATAAATATGACAATATAAAAGCATTCTTATGGTATATTTTTATAATAATAGTGATAGTAAGAATAATGATAGCAATGAAACATTTTTATTAAAATTGCTTTATAATATCTGTTGTATTCCGAGTGAGGAAAGAGTCAGCCAAGAATAGAAAACATTATTAATTTTTTTTTTGTCTATTCTACACAAAACAGTCTGTTTCTTTTCTTCATACCAGCTTTGTAGGGCAAAGACCTCCAATTCAGCAATGGGTTATTTTGGTTTGTCTCCATCAAAAAATCTTTGCTTCCCCGTTTTGCTCCACCAGGTATCTGATTGATCCATCTAGTAGGTTGAAGCAGAAAAAGAGCTTAAATGATTCCTTTGCTGACAGAAGGGGATATTATCAGAGCAGAGCTCTTCAAATCCTCCTTTCAGGCCTGCAATTATACCCTCATATAAGAGGTATAAAATAAGAAAATCGGGGTAATATTTCTTAGGTTCTTCTCTGGTCTCTTGTAGCAGAGTTTCACTGGCACATTTTCATTGGGTTGAGTCCCTCATATGATCTGTGGAATTCAGCTCTGAACCTTTAGATCCTGACTGATTTTGGCTGAAAGCAACGTCTGCATGTGGATGGTGACATCAAATCCAAGAGATGGGTTTACCCAGAGCTGCTATCCACAGCGAAGTCACACACACGTTGTAGTTTCTAATTAACAAAGTGATGGAGTATGATTATCTCACCCAAATAACATCTGCTTCTCGTGTTAGTTAGATGAATAATGTTCCCAAATGTGAAACACAATGAAGAAAGCCTAGGCTCTTGGGGATAAAGCAGGGTGGAGTGTCATGTTCTGTGGCAGCTGAGGATGTCCAGTGTCCTGGGAATTATATGGCTGAAGCTGGAGTGAACACCAAACTCACTCTGTGGCCTTAACCCAGCACTTCTGCTGTGGGTATCACAACCCTCATTCAGTGACTGCAATTACCATTAGGGTCATGAACTCAGGAGGACCTGAAGCAAGATTTGCAGCCTCTGAATAGGGAAAGCTTGCTTACCTACATCCTGTATATTGTGATTTGCACAATTATTCCATAAATGATTTTGGAAATTGAAAGAGACACTCGTGCCACGGTTTTGTAGAGGCAGATGATTTATCATGCTCAATTCAAAATTCTTCATCTCAGGACAAATGTTTCCATTAACCTTTCTTTCATGGAAGCCAGCAGCCATCTACACCTTACTAAATCCAAGGCACCATCCGTGCTTATAACCATGCAGATGTAGCCAACTTGCTAATTACTTCCCCTGAAATGACAAGAAGTGAATTTGTAGCTGTCAGAACCTCCCACTCAGTAGCACAAGCACGGACTTGAAAGAGTAGTGAAATTTCTACCTGCTATTCTTGTTTCCCAAGATAAGGGTACTTGGATTCCTGTTAATTATCATGTTTTGATTAAACAGGAGTACTTTGTTCACTTTGTTCATGTACACCTTTGAATGAAATGAATTTTTTCTGGGCGAAGAGAAAGTAATTATATGCTTTTATTAAATATTAGTAGCATTGTCTACATTGCAAGCAGTTCCTAACAATGTGCAATGTTCCCAACAAAGTGCTACGGTTTGCCTGAGTTGTCTTCAACCTTAAGTTGCAAAATTGTTAACTTTTGCAGAGAAATTATAATTTGTCTGTGAGAACTAGTTCTGAGAAAAATAGCTGTATTCACTTGGATGGAGGACACTTAAAAAATAAAATTTAGCCTGTTTGGAGGACTGCACTGCAAGTTCTGATGAAGTGCTGAGCGAGTTCTGTGGCAACAAACTTTGTCATATACAATAATTAATACAAATTTAGTATTCAAATATGTGCATATTTGCAGGTTAAAATAATGAATAGTGGAATTGTTGATTACTGCATTTGCATTGTAACTGAAAGCTACTTCACCAGACCAAATTATTCAGATCTGCTGAGTCAGCCTTTCATTTAAATCCAGGCTGTATCCCAGCAGAAAGTTATCATTTAAAGGAACTGACTCAACCCAGAAAAACTGTATGTTTCACAGTATGTTGCTATGTAAGAATGGAATGATCTTCTCCATCCATGTGTTTGGGGAGATGAGGGAAGAGGGGTGCATTGCTTTCTAGACTCCACATTGCTTGTATAAACTGTAATATGAGTTTATTCTTGATCAGAACTTTTAACCACTCTGTGGCCTTGTGAAAAAGCATTTTGAATTAATTAACAATAATTTTATTTTGGAGGGAGAATCGCTTATCTGTAACTAGAAAATAAAATGTTGCAAACAATAAAAAGTTGATATATACTATAACATTATAAAAATACTCTTTTTTTTTTGTGTAGAAGGAGATATTTTCATTGGTGGTTTTTGTGCTTAATTTTCAATCTGCTAATGGCTTTAATATTTTTTTCAGGAATGGATAAGCTCACATATAGTGTTATGCTCATATAGCCTTCTATAATTTATAAATTTTGGGCCCAGATGACAGAGATGTGACTGGGTCCAAGGTGCTGCAAGGACCAGACAAGGTAGAATTGAGTTGGCCTTTCTGGCTACAAAGGTTTTATATTTTTACCTCCTTAGTCTGAATATAGATGTCTTACCTTGAATTTTCTATTGTACATTGTGTTTTGTATCTTTGTTGATTACTCCATACAGAAGAAAATCTCTCCCATGCAAAACTATTCAACAGAATCATTCTTAATTTTAGTTCTTTTTGAAAGATGTGCAGGCCATTGCCTCCCTTTCCAACTGCTTTGTTATAAAAATTCATGATCAAGGGACCCCAAAGGGAGATGAAAAAATAAATTACCTGGCTCAAAGTTCAATTCCCTCAGATTTCTGACCACACAAAACATTTTAGAGCACAGATAATGCTGGGTTCTTTTTTTCTTTTTCTATCCTTACCACAGACTAAGTGAGATTAAGCTGCTTTTTCTTCCAGAGCTTGTCAGCAGAGAATGAAAGGGCACCACAGTAATGAAACAG
>VWYI01041725.1:0-45535 GCA_013399455.1 Anthoscopus minutus
GCCTTTGGGAAGATCAATCCCAAAAAAAATACCATTCCCCACCCTCAACAGACATTTTGAAAAGAACAGTTTCTTCACCATTTGGATTACAGAACTGTGTCAATTTAAGTAGCCAGTAAGGTTAGGGTTAATAGGAGAGAACATCACTGTTCCCTCTGTCTAACTAAAAATGTGTAACCATAGCCTAATTCTACCTTAGGATATAACTCTGGTTACATCTCAATTTATAGAAATAATTAGATCAAATTAGATCATGGAAAGTTTAATTAACCAGGCATAGTTTTGAATTAAAGTCCATTTTCTATGGAAATTGGAAAAGGCCTAAGTAATTCAGTACTCATTATATCATGATTTAGCATCAAGCATTGTGGGAGCTGTAAGTCAGGGTATATGAAAAAAGCAAAGAGGTTGTCAACTCTCCTAGATTTGGGGCAGTATTTGGATGTCTTGTCTCTCTTCTAGAGAGAAATAAACAAGTTTTGAATGTTCAAGGGAGTTAAGCAAACTAGCTTAGAATGGGAAAAAACTTCATTTGGACCATTAACTAAACTCAAAATTTCATGTCATGGTTCTTTGACATGCCTCCACCATAAAAAATGTTAAATGTAATTCTTGCTTTTTTATATTTTTGAAATATGCACGTTATCTACTACTAATGTGAAAGGGACTATTATGAAATATTTCACCCATTGCAACAGTGTCTAATTATAATTAATTCTATTAACATTCATTATGAGAAATTAATTTGTATTAATATGGATGTAAGCTCAGGATTTGATCAGAATTTGGAACTAATTAGTTTCCACCTAGTATAAAGAGTTAATTATTTTACAAAAAACCTCCTTTGCTTTTGAGGTTATTCTTGAACATAAATTGCCACCCTGTGCATCATAGAATCTGTAAACTAGCAAAACTATTGTCTGTAATGCACTTCCTGATCCAGCACTTCCTCAATGATGCAAGTTCCAGTGCTCTGTAAGAGGCTTGGCCCCTTTACTCCTGAGTATGGGTAGGCTTTTCACAGGAGACCCATGCCATATTAGTAACAAGGGTAAAATTAATTTTTTTATCTTGTCCAAAGTCCTTTTTTGTTCAGCCAGAAAACCTGGAGATGTTATACATATATTTTAAATCTCTAGGTGGTGTTTCCATCAAAGATTTTTCATTGATCTACATATGTTTAGAAGAACTGGTTTTAATGGAAACATATACATTAAAGATGTTAAGGATGAGGTTTTGTAATGTGTTTATGAAAACATGTTGAAAGGGATGAGGGACAGACTTTACCACTTTGGCTTTTGTTCAGCAATGCTCTAGGAATCAAAGAGTTTCACTGAAATCAAAAGGATCTATTACAGATGAAGGCAAAGCTCGCCATGAGTAAGGGTCTGGCTATAGGAAAGTAATATTGAGATTGCTTTCATTTTAATGACTGAGAAATTCTAAAACATCCATCCATGGTTTTGGGTGAAATGAGTAATGCCCACTAAAGTTACAAGATTTATGAGGGATGTCCAATTCAATTTCATTACAAAAAAAAATTAAAAATTGGTTCCCTGCCTTTAAAATGAAAACCATATGCAAGGAACGGTGTTTCTAAATTGATGGAGCTACTGAGAAAAAAAATCTTTTAATAAGAAGTGTAATTTATTATTTGTCCATCATATTTATAGAATTAGTTAGCAGAATCTGTCTTTGTGATACTTGCTAGGGATTGTTTTAAGAAAGTTCTACTCAGTATTTAATATATGAAACATCTTTTTTGATCCTTCAGACACGTAAGTAACCTTAGATAATTGTGCCAACAATCCTGTAACTCAAATCCCATATCAGCCTTGCATATTCTCCATATCTAGAAAGGGATGCCAGCTTCTTGCCCAGGACAGATCTTATTGCTCAGCTGATACCTGAGAGATAAAACACTGAAAAGCTCTATTGCATTATTGCTGGATCGACCATGATATGACATAGTTCTCATAGTTTCAGATATGTGAAGTGTGAAAAGTCCTTCCCCAACCTGTTTTAAAATTAATTTAAAGCTGTATGTTCCCATCCCATCTCTATCCTAAACTGAGCAATCTGATACGTAGTCAACCCAAAATGCACATCTACAACTGAGTTGAAAATGTGGCTCTTTACTTCCTAAGGTATTAAAGTTTGAATGTACAATTCAGGTGGCACATCCAAGCAACTGAAAAGTTTATATCTTGTGGACATATAATGGATAATATGTATGCTAGACCTATACCACAAACAGTGGCAAAAATATTTAACTAATAAATTATTCAGTAAGGCTTTTATCCTACTTAAAAATTTAAAAAAAACAGAATAAGTACAAGGATCTGCTTTGTGTGAAATTATTCTATTTTAATAACAAAAATTTCTAAACACTTTTTCTGGTTGCATGTCCCCAGGGCTCACAGAAGAGTGGAATAATTTTCTAAGACACATAGATTTTTATTTTTTTCAGCATAGGAGATTGTAATTTACAGTGATCTAATAATATTGCCCCAAATGTCAATGATAAATCTGTCTTTAACATAAAAACTGAACATACATTAACATTCACTCTGACTAAGATAAATTTTTAATTGCACTTGGAACATTTAAACTTCCTCTTCCATTCAGAATAAATGCATGTTGGAATTTTTATTCCAATGTCTGCTATTTTGTGATTATATACATAATACATAATACCTATATACACGATAATGTATAAAATCACAAATGTAAAATATAAACAAATTTTCCCCCAACAAATGGGTTGATACCACTTTAAATTTTGTCATTAACTTCGTACTTATTTATCAAAATACTCTGAAGATCATACCAGCCAAACTATTAAGTCAAAGAGATTTCCCCCAATGTGACTTGAAGCTACCTCTAAACTATCAAGATAGGCACTTATCTTAAATTTGAAGAAGTGTCCTTTATATTTGCCTGGCATTATCACCTGAAAGAAATATTTTGTAAACTTTTGCTGACAAAAAGATATTCTAGAATATTTTGCACATTTTAAAAGAACAATTCAGTACAAGGACACAAATTTTCTGGTAAGTTGGAATAGGAGAATTTAACAAAAGTTTTTGTATGGCATTGTCTAAAATCAATAGGTCTTTGGAGTTCAAATAGAGGCCCAGTGCAAGGCCATGTTTTAGAATGGCATTTATCTGATTTTTGAAATACCTGGTAGGTTGTGTATGGGTTTAAATCCCTCAGCCATTCCCAGGACTTTTCAGCACATCTGCATTTTTGATCTCAATGGATACAACTGCAGTTCTGTCCACTGACACACATCTCAGTGGAAGAGCCTCACTAAACCCCAAAGTGGCAAAAAGAAGTATATGCATGGTCCCTTGGAAATGGTTTAAATTGATCCTGAATAATACAAAATTGATTGATTTGTACCAAAATTTTCCATCTACCTAATCATACGTGGATTATGATTTGTACCAAAAGGTAGAAACTTATCTAAAAACTTTTCATTCATTGAATTAAACACTTTTTATTTACACGACATATGTGATATTAGGTAAATGTCCAAGGCTTAACTTCAGAGAATTTAAATGCATGAGGTGTAACCCACAGAAAGCAAAACGTAATTCTTCCGTCCTTGATTTGACTCTTAAAACTGAAGCAGTAATTTCAGAAACACCTAAGGGATCTAGGAAGAGAATTTCTACTCTATTTCAGTGGGATTTGTGTCCATAACCTCTTTAGCCTCATTTAAAATCTTAGTCAGAGATTAATCTCAGAATGAGATGTATCTTTTGCATACCTGGACAGGTCAAGACCTCTGCTGGAATGGAAGTTGAGCTCCCTTGCACGTCAGGCTTAGACCTATCTGTATGGAACAGTCAAATTACATGCAAGATGCTAAACTACAACACACCAGTCATTAGTTAAAAACCCTATAACAACAATGCTTTATAGACTGAAAACCAGAAGCAATTTCATTCTGAGTGCTTGGGGACTTTTTTATAGGCTGCAATCTACCTTAATTAATACAATAGAGACCCAAATAATCATAATTTTTATTTGATTTTCCTATTATTTTATAATTAAGGTGTTAGAAAAACTCAGAGCTGAATTTTGAAATTTGGGAAACTGCTTCACATGGTGATTGCCCTGTAATTTAACGTTTGGTGCCACTGAGAGTGGATTAGACAGAGCTGCCAGCCTGAGCTGTTTTAAACAAATGGAAAATCATTAGCAGTAATCTTTCGAATCTTTGTGCACAGGGCAGCAACTGCTGGAAGGAAACATGGCCAGAAGAGGACCTGTAGAGATCTGGGTAAGCAGACACTGCTAGATTAATGACTGGCATTGTCAGAACTGAGTGATGGGGAGCTGCAGCGGCTTCGTAGGCTCACCCCTACTAGTGGGTGTTGCCATGGGTACCAGCTCAGAGGTGTCACATTAAAAAAAAAGGGGGAAAAGGCAGAGACAGATGAACAGCAAAAGGGAATAAAGGATATGCACACCATAACAATAGAAAGAGAGATTCTATGTGCACAACAAAAATGGGGTATGTTATGATACAGTAGAATATGAAAAAAGAAGGAAAAGCCAAGAATGGTTGAATTCTCAGTAAAACCCTCTGAATAGCATGACTTAATTCATATATCTACGACTGCACATTTTTATTTATTGTTTAAAGTCCAGGCAATGATAGAAAAGACACTTATTAATCACACATTGTCTGACAACAGGAAAGAGTTATTTGTGGCATGCAATCACTATTCATAAATTTATTATTATTTAGGGCCATATGCAGTCTATAAAAAACAAACTTCATAAATTACTGTCATTTAAAATCACAATTAGGTGCCAATTCAGCAAATGACATCAACATCCCTAACCATCCCCAGCATGAGCAGTTGTCCTTTAAATTAGATGGACTGTTTAAACACTTGGTGATTTGTGTCTTATCAAAAGTAATCTTCTGAGGTAGCACAGGAGCTGTTTTTAATAACCTAGCTAGGGGGTGAATGCCAACCATGAGGCATGAAACACCTTTGGCTAAAAGGAATGGTCACAATATACAGAAGAAAAGGAAAAAAACCCAGCAAAACTCCCCACACAAACAAACAACATCTCACTCTCGAGGCACCTTGAGCAAATGTTTCCCAAAGGGTAGATATTTTTATCATGTTAATGTTTACTTGTTTGGCTTGTGTTTCTGTCAGATAGATATAAGTGAAGTCTTTATTCCTTCAGATCTGTTGAAAGTTTCCATAACCTCCATGTTCAGTGAAATAATTGTGGTGTTTTTTGCATCAGGAAGCTTCAGGATGTGACAAAACTTCATTTACAGCTGCCGAGTAATAAATGGATATCAATGAGTACCTGCAGTACAGAATATATTAATGCTATGATTATTAAGTTGCATAATATAATATCTAGAAAGTCATGCGAGTTCTGTTTTGATGACTAACTTCTATAGCACTGATATTTAATTAACCAAAAAAAGTGAACATAGAAAAGATTTGGCGTGATAGGAAATAAGGGAGTTTAGTCCTGATTTCTAGTGAGTTTGCCTATCTTTTTCTCATGCATAACAATTTCTGCCATGTTCTGGCAAAAGCAAGTTGTTTTACAATAATATTTGCTTTATATAGTTTATATATTTTATTTTTATGTATTTCTTAAATATATTTACATTTAGCTATGTTTTTAAAAAGTAAGCTGATTTCCAATTTTTATCTTTAATTGAAAAGCTTCATTGGATGAAACTATTAATAGATTTTGAAAACCTTCCATACTTAAAAGTGTGCTATATTACACTATCCAGAAAACACAATGTGTCTTTTAACTGTCTGACCTTCTAAACAATCTTTCAGTTAAACCTTGTAAAAAGAGGGAAATGGAAGTCAGAAAAAAATTATGCGGTAAGAAAGCATGTAAGTGATACAGCTGTGTATTGCCAGCTGCCTCCCTCTTCTTTTGGACATATCCCAGTGAATGTCTGAGGTTTCAGAAAAAAAGTATTTACATTCAAAGTTACACTACACTCCTAAGGATAAAAGCATTTTAGCCAAATTTTGTAATTGTCTTGGGTGGGAAGTTTCTCATTTTATTGGGGACACTAAATGTTTGTCTAGAACTTCCCCAGGAGGGAATTCATAATAAACAGTATAAGCCACAGAAGCAATGCCACTAAAAAAATTTTGTTTGATATGGTAAGTAATGTTTTCAGACCAGACAGATTTAAGAAAAATTATTTGGCACAATGGGTGTCCCAAAGTTCATTTTCAGTATACTGAGTCAAGTTCTGAGAAAACTGATGATGATTTAAGGTTTGATTGCTCTTGAATGGTATCTCTGAAATAGTTTGCTGTCCTTTAGCTTCTAGCAAGTGCAATACAAGGCCATTAATCTCTTGTTTTCAAAATCAAACTCTTGACTACAGTGAAATCAAGTACAATATTCATTAACACTAATCCAGTCTTCTGTCTGAAGTAGTATTTCTTATTAGACAAACATTGAGGTGTATCAAAACAACTTTATGTGAACATCAATAAATTGTACTGTGCAGACTTATATGGAAATTATTCTTGTGACGTCTGCATTATTGTATTTTACGAATCAAAATGCGACTTGTCTCTTCAGGGATCTCAGATTTACTTTTCATGAAAATTAAAATCCCATTCTCAAAAAGAATAAACGTTTCACGGAAACAAGAAATGAAGATAATGATATGAACAAAGGGGGGAAAAAGAAAGATTTTAGCATCCAAAGAAACTTACATATTTGAAGAAATTTGACCTTTTAGTTGTCTCTTCATTTTTCAAAAATATTAAATTGAAATTTGGTATATTGCAAATAACTAATAAGATTAATATCTTAAGTTCATAACTCTGTCTAATTTAAACTAATTCAGAAGCTACTGTATTATTACCTATTATGGAGTATGCTAAGTTATATGCAGAAATGCCTAGACATGTAAGTCAGCAACTACAGATGACAGCTTTCTGTGACAGAATGTTTAACTCTAGGAGTCACAAGACCAAACAAAATTGGTTCCAAAAAATGTATTTTTAAATATAGATTACAGGGCCTTGGATAGGATCTATTATTCACAAATGGGGTCATCTCCATCCTAAATCTTTTGTCAAATAGATGTTTTGATAATCAAAACATTTTCACTTTTTTTTTTTAAGAGACATTTGCTCCTTCTTGAGCAAAATCACTTTGCTAAACAGACCAAATTAGTCCTTCTCTGAAAAACCATCTGCACCTTTAGGATCACATGGTATTTTTTAACAATCACAGTAGAATGAGAATGATAACAGACAAATCCCTCCGGCTACTGCATCTTTTCCTTCTCCTCCCTCCTAAACACAGAGACCATATGATGGAACACACAGAACCACAAATTACTGTAGTGCACAGTTCCTACTTAATAATGACATCCCATAAGTTAGCAAAAATCTGCCAACATCTGCAAGCTTCTCTGCAGTGTTGTGAGCCAAAGTTAAAAATCATGTGTGACAGTGCTGTGGAAAATACAATTGATTCCATTCTGATTGTGTCAGTTCCAAACACAGACAATATTGATGATGCTGTACAGTAATCTTATTGGACTTGGGCCCAACTGAGCATTGGTCTTTGTCAACTCATTATTCCTCTATCAGAGGGATCTCACTAGATTGATCTTGCCAGAAGCTCTTGATGTGTCTCACAAATCACTGTTCTGCTGTTGGCAGGCAGATTCGAGTACTGCACAGTAATTGCTGGGTTTTTTTTCCTTTCCCCAGAAGGCAGTGACTACATACTGCAAGTCATTGTCATATGAGACAATATAACTGTCCTAACAAGATATTGTAGTTAACTGTGCAGTATCTGATTGTGCCAAAAAGATGTGGTCATATTATATATGTTACTAAAGGAGCAAAATTATTTCAAAGGTAAATTTTTTTTTACTTCATCGTTACCATCCCTTAAATAAATAGCTAGCTTTTTACTTTGTCAGTGTGAAAACTTGTTTAGATAAATTATATTATTTTCAACTGCAATGCAAATGTAGGAGGATCTTAATTGGCTTCTTACCATTTATGTATACAGAAAAAAACCACATGAGTGTTTGCACAATCAGTACTGCACTGCAAAACTCAGACACAGACATCTGAGTACCTGACAAGAAGTGATTACATCTTAGAAACTTCTTTTATGCTTTTAGCTAGAGGAAATAAACCTGTTGGCTCCTAAACTCCTCGCTTGTCCCTCGGAAAGATCCAAGAAGATTAAGGTTAGTCTTTGGCCTGGGTAAATGCTTTCCTTAAGATACTATCAACATATCCTCTGGCTAGTCTTAGAAGAATACAATGACAAAACCAAATTTAGCACTAGATGCCCTGTGTCAGATAACCTGGATAAGAGCAATAGGCTGGACTGGAGTTTCTCCAGGAAAGCTTAGGCTTTTTGTTGACTGAAGGAGCTACTGGCAGTCAGCTTCATTCCCACAGTGCAAACGGGGAGAATAACAACCCTTGAACAGCTAAACTTAAACATCCAGCTCTGGCTTCTTTCTGTCTTCATAGATGACTACTTTTTTTGGGAAGGTGCAGGGGCTGAGTAGTAGATGGAGCACATTATGTCTGAGAAGGGCTGTGATTCCTAATTATTGGAATGGTTACTCTGTTGAACAAAGAAAGCTTGAACGACTTGCACCTTACGTTATCTGATACAAGGGAATTGAGCATGTCCATGAAAAAGGGTGTTGGCAAAACCCTTAAAAGATGAGATAAAAACTTATATTTAAGTAATCCAAAGAACTCATCCCCTAGTGAAATACTCAGTCATTTCAAATAGGTATGTAAAGGCCAGGATAGAGGTAGAAATGATGCAGGTGATGAAGTTATGGGAACTAGAAAAGAATGCAAAGCCACAGCTATTGTTTTGATGTGGCAGAGCCAAAGCTACTTATGTAAATAATAGGGAAATGCTTAAGAAAAGAAAATATTAAATTCTTCCACCTATAGACAGCATACAGAAGCAGTATACCATTATAGTAAATTACTAAAGACCAAAATACAAGGTTCAAGGGAGAAAAAAGAACAGGGTAAGTGCAAGGCCTATGTTTTTCCCAGCTAGATGAAGGCAAATGAATTGAAGAGCTACTGACAATTTATGTCATAAATTTTCAAACCAGCAGGCCAGATCATTTAAGAGTGTACCTTTAACTGTTCAAAGAAACTGCTTATAAATATGAAATTTTTGTTCTAATTTTCCTTGGAGGCTTAGTGATTTGCCTTATGATTTTTTATTTAAAACAGAAAGAAACTATCAAAGCACTCTTAATAATAAAATTTGTATCAAACTAAAAGCAATAAAATAAAATAAACCAAAAAGTTTAAAAATCAAATGAAATCTTTGAATAAAAGGAGAGATTATGTGACATACAGGGACTGACTCCAGGATTATGAGTGGGTGACTTCTGACAGAAATTAGCACATTAGTTGTCCACATAGCCAGAATAAGCATTATGTGCAAACTTTATGTTAATTTTTTCCCCCTGACCTGTGTTTTGGCTGGTGTGTTGATGCAAGAAGTTATGAATGTAGCAGAGCCAGCAGCAAGAAAATTCCTAACATAAACCAGAGTAAACGTAATTTTCATTTTGAATATAATGAAAATATTGCTGTTCTTAAATTTAGATAATCTTCAGATTACAGAATAGGCTTTTGTGGTAAATTATTCTGTAATGTGCTAGAATGTACGAAGCAAAGCAACGCTGATTTGACAGGCAGGTGCAAAGGAGAGTCACTTTATTGCAAAACCAGGCCTTTTTAAGCAGTTAGCCCATTACCAGTTACATTTAATTTGAGCATAACAAACACAATCCAACCAACCACCATACACCACAATGTGAGTTATACAGCTTGTTTTTCTGCCTCCAATTCAGCTGAGTCACTTTCCTGTAGTCCTTTTATGCTTAGCCAAAGTAGCAGGCCTGAGCCATGATTTTACAATGGTAACAAGGCCCTATTTTATAAGGCTTTACCTATATGCAAAATTCAAAATTTAAAATTAAACTAGAAAATTTAAGAACCTCAGAGTAGAACTGGTGTCACACCAAATCATCTGCATGTCATCTTTTGGAGCTGGACAACAGGGAAAAGTCCAGGACTCTGATGCTCCCAAAATTGCCAGGCTCTGTGCCTTTTTCAGACCTGATGGAAAGACATATTCCATCTGCTTGGAATGCTCAGTCCATCTTTTTCACTACTTTTCCATGCTCTTTTTAATAGTACAACATAGACATTGTTTATCAGCTACATAAGGAAGAAATGGTATTTGCTTTTAATACCGTGGTCAAAGAGTTTTGTTTCTGAAACTTAAAGTCATCACTAAAGAAAATTTACCTAATTCTAATTGTGGTAGTACTGAGTTTATTTAAATACTTAATAGAACTTTAAATGGAATATAACAAAAAAATTCTACCCATCCTTTCATTTATCATTCATAGCTGGTTCCACTGCAAGTTTATGGATTAGTGCAAGTTGAAGATTTCCCATTGGTAACAAATCTGGTCTGTTGTCTGGAATAACTCAAGAATTACTGGGCCTTGGAAACAGAGAAACAAAAAGGTGACCTACTGTAGGACTTTTAGCTTCTTTCTTTGAAGAATGTGCTCACGCGTATTCCAGACTCTGTGCTCTGGGCTTCTTATATATTCTACATTATGCACATCTCTTTCAAAAACCTCCTCATTCAATATAATGTACTGAATATCAAACTGCCAGTGCTAATATCCACTGAAGAAGAACTCTGTCAGGCAGCAAGAGCTTGCTTTATCAGAGGCTGAGATGTCTTTGCTTTTTATCATGATATCATGCTGGTACAAAAACAGTGTAAGGAAATAGAGATTCCGTCTGTTAATATTTACAATGTCTGCACATTAAGCATTTTATATTAACTAATTCTGAAAGTTCACAAGATGAAAATCAAGCTTTTATTGTTGTGGCACGTACTTTTTTTAACAGTTTGTAATGTTAATGATTTGTTCCCCCATGTTTCCCCCAATGCTGGTTTGCCCCAAGTTACACCTCTCCTGTATGGTTTGTTCGTCCCTAAGTTGTATCCTCCCCTACCTCAGCCATCATTGTAACCCCACCCCTTGTTCCAGTGCCTTCCCTGCCTGTCATTATAAACCCTGCCCCTTCAGTTGCCAATCCCCCTTGTACCTGCCCCTTATTCTAGACCCTTCCCTGTCAGTCCTGTGTTGGCCCAGCCCCTTGCTGTACCTCCCCTTTGGAAATCCCCTAATCCGTAATGTCCCAGTGGATTGTTTCCCTGCCTGTCACCCTGTGTCTCCCCTTTTGTTCTCCCATTGGTTGAAGCATTGTAAGCCCCACCCCCTGCACCCCCCCCCGGTTCTCACTGATTGGTCCAAGCTCTGTACCCGCCCCTTGAACCTGCCCACATTAAGAGGTGATGTTTTCTGGGCTCTTTTGTTCCTGAACCCTCCAGCTGGAATAAGTGCTTCTGGAACCTCATACAGAGGGCCTCCTTTGCTTAGCCCCTGACATGTGGTGGGCTGTAGAACCTGCTGCTCTAAGATTCTGCCTGTGGCCAACAGTGCCCAGGTGGTTCCCCACTTCTGGCGTGGTGCTGGAGTGCCCATCACACTTGAGCTAGCCAGGGCTCTGGTGGCCCACGTCATGTTAGGGCAACTTAAATGCATGCTTTATTGTGCTATAATGTTCAGGATACGATTTTACTTGAAACTTCAAGTAGATACGAACAATTGGACAAGTGTAATTTTCAAAAAAAAACCATAACGCATATATAGAGAGTGACTGTAAATCAAAATATTTGGAGAAGGGAAAAATAGTCCTCAACTGTATCAAATTCTGAGAATTTATCATCTCTTAGGTGAGGTAAAAGAGTTACGATAGCTAGCAGGCTTATTAAGGTTCATGTACTTTGTAGCAGGCAACAGTTAAAATCTAGCTAAACCACTTCCGTGATGTAATTCAGACAATGTGAAACACTAATGGTGGTGTGGCTTGCTCACTATGAATAACAAGGTGAAGATTCAAAGATAGGATAGTAACAAGAACATTGCTAAGCAGTTGAAAGTCTCCCCTATGGACAATAATCCAGAGATATTTTTCTTTTGGTTCAAAGTACGTGTGCTAAATACTAATCACATAGTAGCTAATTAGCATGCTGGCCTTTGAGCACTAGGGAGACTGATCAGATTGGTAAGTTATTGGCGTCCCTTGCTTCTTGCCTTGGTTAGATAATACTTTTTTTCTGATAAATATTACAGACTACACATTTAGCAGAATTCTTGGTCAATGATCTTATTATATTCTTATGGAGAAAAAAAGCCCAAAACTCAAAAACAACAAAGAAAACCCCAAAAGAAATTGAAAGAAGAGACTTGCTGTATGCATGTAAGCAGCCTCTACTGTATGCCTCTCTTCATGTCTGTTTATCTCACGCTTGCTCTTTGGGCATGTAGTACACAGGGATGTACCAGTTTCTGTCGTCATATTAGCAGTATGCTTTATTCCTATCCTATTTAATGATAAAAAATGAGCAGAATCCTCCATAATCCTTCCTTGGTTTCTTAAACTATGCCTGAGTATCAAAGCACTAACCAGGAATAACTGGTAAGCAACCACAAGCACATTTATGTTTAGACAGGATGGTGGTTAAATTAACCAATATTTTGAGAAGGCTAAGGTATTTAGTAACCAGACGTAGTTTTCAGCACTTCATTTTCTGTTATGGCAATAGACCAAGTACTTTTCTGTACATTAACATCCATCAATGCCCCTCTAAAAATCTAAGGGATTGAATTTTTAGAGCTGCTGAAAATCAATAGCTTAATTTGTAACTAGAAGAGCACTGGATTTCTGAAAATTAGGATCCTGTCTGCATTTGACAATTCTGATTCATGTGTGGCTTAAAGGCAAGAGTTTCTGCATCCCTGTTTTGTATTTGTTGAATTTTACTTGTGTCAGGAAAAGGCTGACCGGCATCTCTCCTTCACTGAGATCAGAGGCATCTGCACATTGTCTGTGTTGCTATCTCTCATGATTAAATCATGTGTCTCTTATTGGCTCATACTAACTGAAATGACTACCTCTTTGAGACAGGGGAATACAGGAGAAAAACAATGTTCATCTTTTTTTAAATAAGCTTCCAATCCCTATCCTTACAATGAAAAGTGAGAATCATTATCAAGGTTACCCAAAATGTTTGAAAAATAAGATGGCAAAGAAAAAGAACTCAAATATACTAAATTTTAAAAGGTACTAATTTCTCAAGACAATCTCTTGATCTGGACCCAAACTTTGGTAATTGGGAGTCGTCAGTTACATCTTGGGCTGACCTTTTAGTTCATACCTTCCAAAGAAATAATATCACTGTGAAAGCGACTCCTTTTTTAAAGATAGGTGCAGAATTAGTACAGAATGTATTAATGGAATAACAATGTAGTTAAATTAACATGAAAATCACATTCACATTATTTGATAAGAAAACTATGATTCTTCAATATTAAATGCTCTCAACATCAATGAGAACTGTTCTTGTAAGCTCTTGTATTATTAGTTTACCCAGCTGTGTCCCTAGCTGCAAGCATATAGTAATATAGGTGAGGCTGAAAACTGGCAATGTCAAGTTTCATAGAGAAAACTGGTTTATCTTTTACTAACAATCTCAGCAATGTGCAGTGACCTGACCTTGGAGTAGTGGTTTAACAACCTTTGCCCAAGCACTCTGTGGCTCTTCTTATAACTGTAATAGTTTACATGATGGACTATGAAGAACTGCCAGATGACAGTTCTATTTCATTTTTGTCACTGCATGGCTCTCCATTTTTCTCACAGTCTTTTTCTCAAGGGCACAATTCTGTAAGTCAATGTGGCAATGTTCAAGATGGGTATTGCTCTTTCAGTTATTGTACCTTGATGCAGCATGTGTAAGTGTCATGCATGCTGCAATTCCAGGCCTTCAGTGAAACAAAATCATGGGGAATTTTATATATTTTTATTTCTTTCCTAATGAAGATAAACTGAAATTGTGGGATGTGGATATTACATTAGGAAATTAGTTAAAAATGTAGCATAAAGCGCTCTGTGTGGTTTGTTAATGAATCATCTAGCAAATGGGATCCCTTTATAGATGCTTGAAAAATTAGCTTACTCTTTAGAAATGTCAAGGCTCTTATTGACAGTGCATACAGGGGAGCAAATAAAAATAAAGAACAGAAGGTATGAAAGGAGAAAACCAGACTGAGTAGATATGTCAGCTCAATTTTTCAAAGAGCTGAAATTCCATAAATTTCTCTTCATGATGTATGCAGAGAATATATATTATATATTATATAATATGCATATATATTATATATATATATATAACATTTATATGCATGATATTACATGTATAAAAATACACATTTACAGTTATGGCATAGTTTTTCCCACAAAGAATGAGCAATTAAAGACAGTGTGTCTGTTGACATAAGTGCATTTCCATTTATTTGCACAAATCAGTGGAGTTTTGTTTTTCCAAATGGTTTCAGGCGTACATGCTATGTAAAACCATTTTGGTATTTTTCGTTGCATGTCTATTTCCCTTTTGACTTTTAGGTTCTGACTTGTCCCATGGACCTTGATAGCTAACTCCATGTCAACAGGCATTTTATAAAAACCTAGGTTACAGTAAAAAAAAGGTTTTCTAACCACAGAGATACTTAACTACTGCAATATGATTCCTGGTACATCTGTTGATAGTCTATAAAAGAGAAACAAAGTTGGGGTTTTTTTCTACATTTAATTCCTTGTGATTATGTCTATGTCAAACCCATGCTAATACTTGGCCCCAGCCTTATTTTCGGTTCAGTACTAGCTCACCTCTGCCCTTGAGAAGAGATGTGATGGGTGGCCCTTGTCTAGCCCCTGCTCTCTGTCCCAACCTGGCATATCAGAGGTGAAAAGCAAAGTCCTTTGTCATATGTGCAGCAGGAGAGCACAGACCTGAAGACTGACACGTTACAGGGTTTCTCCTTGTGTCGTAAACAAAGTGCTTTTCCAAAGTGTTTTTCCAATGGCCTTTCATATGCAAAATTAAGTTAAATGTTTGGGGAAACACAAATCACTATAAGTCATTGTTTCAGGCTGTTTGCAAGCTCATATCTTTTATTTTCAAACTATAAGAGAGAGAGACATTTTTAATATGGAAGTGAGGAATTTGATGAAATTCTACTCAGTTTGACAGTTAGGAACCGAAAATTTTATTGATAGTTTTGTGAATGCATTTCTCTTTGTTTTGTTTTGTTTTGTTTTAATTAATCAGATTCAAAGCTAATTGTAGTGGACTATAAATACAAATTGATACCTTTTTGTCCAGTGTTCTGTTGTTCATCTGAGCATTTTTCTCCTGCTCTAATAACTGCTATGCTATCAGACATATGGCTTCTTCTCTCTGAGTGAACATCAACTTATCCTCTAATGTAGAGTAGTATCATGGTTTTCCAACTATCCAGTAATCTTCCTGCTCATACTGAAGACATCCTGGAAAGTTATATATATGTGCTACACTTAGGCAAATGATAGTCTGTGGCTCATTATGCCCATTAAATATTTTACAAATCTTTTATTGTTCCTCAGTGAATATATTTTGGTGCCTTTTGATTACATATGTATAGCCTTTAAGCTTTAATGAATGATTTATTCATGTTTTTGTTTCAGCTGGGTAGTTTATGAAGTATATATGTATCCATGTCTACATATATTTTTTTATAAATGTAGAAAACCCTTAATCATCTGGGAAAGAAAAGTCAGTCTGAAACCATCTCTAGGCTGGCCTCTGAATTTAGAGGAAAATACCATAAATCTTCAGGTTTAATTTTTAACATGAATATACTCCTGCATCAGATGGAAAACCTTGTTAAATTAACAGCAAACTATCGTGGTTGTCTTCTGCATTAGAATCAGGAACCCAGAAAATGTGTGTTGCTCTTCTATATGAACAAGTTTTGAAATAAAGGTACTTAAAAGACTTAAGAATCTGCAGTGCCAGTTCTATCATGCGTAATCACGTTTCCTAAGGCTTCATAGTACTCTGAGATGCAAGATTGTTTGCTTGTGAGAGCCGTGAATAAGAAGTACTTGATCATGTTGTTCAAAAGGCCCACTGCAGGCAGCAAGACAACACAAGCAGTACATACTGCTTCTTCTATAAATCACACTGATGGGAGAACAAGGAGTCAAGAAGTTGGGAAGGAGACCCTTTGGCCACAAGGGATTTCACCTGCAGTGAATCTATCAAAGGCCGTGAAAATTAGGAATTGCCATCAAACCCTGTGTAAAGAGGAAAGTGTCAAGTCAGGACTGAACGCATTAAAATATAGCCACATTGCAAGGAGGAACATTCTCCAGAAACAGAGAGCAAATTTTAGGCAACAGCGTATTTCCTTCCACAGCATGACTCAGAGCACATCCAGCTCATGGGTCAATCTGCTACTCTTTGTTGACAAGGTTGTTTGTTTTTCAGTCTCAGTGTGGGACTAGTCAAGCAAGAGCAGTTCTCCTCTGCCAGGACCAGTCTATTTTGTGTCAGTCTGCTAATGATACTGGGCATGAGAGGTTATCTTTGATTTTGCTGGAAGCCACTCACTAAAAGTCTCCTTAATAAATAACAGTTTCAGGATTTTGTATTTCCACTACAAAATTTAAATCCTGCCAATATCTCTCCTATTAAGTTTTCAAGAAATGGGTGTGCAATAATCACAGCAGCTTTCCAGTGTTTGGTTTTAGTCCTGTGGCCACAGCAAACATTTTGGAATTCACTTGTGTTTTCCTTTGCTTTGACATTAAATTTTTTTTTCAGGATCTCTAAAATACTTCATAACTATTATAAATCATACAGTATGATATTCACTAACATTGAGTTCTTAAAATAGAGTTTTTGTTAAAGTGTAGCATGAACTTAATTGTATACATCTGAAAAGTCACCATGGCTTGATGCCACTGACTAGAATGAAGTCATCATGTGATTAGTGCTAAGAGGAACTGATTTTAAGCACAGTTTTCTCTAGGCTTGCAACATGACACAGTAGCTTACTTGGGATTTCTGTTAATTCTTGTCATTGTTGGGCTGCTCTGTTCCACCAAGTAAATTAAATGCCATAATTTTTTTTTCAGAACTCTGCAATATAACATTAAAAGCTAAACCTGGAATATTACTAAAGATAACTTAAAGACAACACAGTGAAATGAATGTGAAATTGTAGTTTGTAATCAGTTTTGCACTACTCTGAAGGAATGAGAGAAGCAGTAAGAGTAATGTTAACAGAAAGAAGCTTTTCATTTTATATCATAAATGCTTTCCATAGTTCACATTCTCATCTCAGTGAAATAAATGAGAGAGAGGTGAATATATTTTTTACCTCTTTGTATAGCGCATGAGGTTTTATTGCTACTGACTTGGATATATCATTAACTGCATAGTCAGCCTCATTAACATTATTATTATTTTTATATTTTAAGAAATAATTTACATAGTCTTAGGTCTCATCCTCTCTGAGACTTCTGTCTGCTTCATACACAGTCTTCATTTTCACTAGGGCTCACAAGTTTCATTTATATCTCATCTACATCAGTAGAGTTTGATTTGGGTAGGAAATCCTGGTTAAAATTGTAAAACTGGGTCGCACTAAAAGTTTGTCTGACTCTTTTTATAACTCTCACTGGTACAGGAGCCAAGCAGGCATAGTAATATGGAAGTATTATGGCAGACCACATGTACTACAGTACTCATTTATGGTTTACAGAAACGTGTGCCCTAAAAATCTCTAGAGTCAAAGACTAGAACTGACTTTATGGACGTAATTCCATGAACTTGACTAATTCTACTTTAACCCACTTTTATCTTCATCAAAACACAAACCTCCTTCTTGCCTAATCACCTCGTGTCTTAGAGAAAGGAATACAGATTAAATTGCATATCTTTCCAAGAAAAGAGGAGATGATACCTGAGCTCTAAGACTGAGGCTTAGACTAATGGTTTGTCTGATGGAAAGAGTGTGGTGCTTAAGTAACCAGAAGTAAACAGCAAAACAGGATTATAAATCAAATGTTCTTGACAAAGAGGTGTTCTTTTTGGAAATACTAAAGTGAATGTCTTCAGAAGTTATGCTGGAATACTAACTCAGAGTAGAGAATAAATAGCTATGTTAGAACAACATTTTGCAGGAATAAATTTAGTGTTTGTAGTTACGATAAACTAGTGTTATGAACAGCATGGCACTACTGAAAAGGGGAATTCTAAAAAATAGAAAGCACAAGATGGACACATAAAATAGTCATTTTAATTACTGCTATGTGAATGTGGTTCCACAGTCAAGAAAGAGATAAATCCTTGGGATAATCTAGAGGAGAGAAAGAACAATGCAAGGTTTAGAAAGCATGTTCTACCAGACCAAACAGAAAAAAAAAAGGAAGAATTTACTCATTGTTAATTGTAGGAAGGCAATTCACTAAAATCACAGAAAACAAGAGTCAGATTGGGTATGAGAAATATTCCTAATGTAGAACATATCACTGGGAAAGATAGTAGCTTCTCTGAATGAAAGTATTCAGGAACACACTAGGCACACATGTCTCAGGAGTAACACAGATTCTGCTGGTTCTGCTATGGGAAGAGAATTTGGGGAGAGAATTTTCTGAGTTTTTGATGTTCCTATGACACAGTAATGTTTTAAGGATCATTGAAACTACTGTATCTTGACAAATATTTCTCTGTTATAACATCATTAAGCCAAAATTTCTGTTCAATTGGTTACTACAGAAGTGCTAAGGGATAATCCAAGAACCCACATGCTGGGCAAATGTGCAGGGCTTTTTTGCAATAGCACCAAATAGTTTGCAATTGAAGTGGATAGCACAGATGGGGGAGACCAGAGAGCTGTAAAACATACTAGGAAACACAAATAATTTGAAAACATCCATGTCTTTTAAAAGCAGCTGTGTCCATTTTGGGCACCTGCAAAACGTGATCATGACAACTCTCAGTGTCTTAGAATTGGCATCTGTATGATACTGAACAGCTGCAATGGGAAGAGAAATTATTTTGTACAGATGCCTATTGCTTGAGACCAACTTCCTTGTTCTGCATTCACATAACATCTTGGCTGGTGTTTCTCATCATTATCACAATAGAAATCACACATGAAATACTGCACTTTTTGAAAGTGAGTAGCAATAAATCATAAAATAAGTACTTTACCAAGTAAGTAAAATCACAAGATTTAGATTTTTGAGGCTTGGCTGAGCAACCATCCATAACCTCAGGCGTATGTCTGAAGGTTGTGCAGAGAAGAAATCATAGGGAAAAGTCCTTTTGGTATGATTTTAAGTAAAGCCTTGCTTTTCAATAGCCTTGAAAGCAGAATACAACTATTTAGTTTTCCCCCTCTTTTCATAGCTTTATACAAGTTCATATTTTCAAAGCATTTATCATTTTCTTGCCTAGTATAACAAGAAGATTGATTCTTTCAAAAAGTCACAAATAATCATGCAATGTCAGAAAAAATATCAGCTAAGAAAATGACTGTAATCTATCTAAGCATTCTGCATTTTTTAAAATAAAAACCAGGTTTTCAAGTAATATAACTTGACATGGATGCCATTTGTAAAAACGACATTTGTAAAACCTATGCCAAACTACAGCCACTTAGGAGCTTTCCTAATGTTTTCCAAATTCCTAAGAAAGAGGGAAGGGCTTACACTAGTTCTGAGAGTGATATGAAAGTTTAGAGAGAATTACGGCTGCGGTGCAATTGGGTTTTTGTATAGTCATCAATAAGAAATAGGCGATCAATTGCCCGGTTGTCATTTTCTTGCTATCGGCGATGCTGTGGCTCACAAAACATGGCATGTGACACCTGTCATGCTGATCTGCTGAGGCAGTTACATGAGAAGGAACAAGAAACGATTAGCATAACATTTCCAGTACATATTTGACTTTGGAAATTTGCAGCTGAAGTATATGGGTCATAGCTCAGAGTCACTTGATTTCATAATGTTTTACATATCCCCAAGATGTTTGGAAGCTTTATACATTCTTCAAAATCAGTAGTTTTTAATGTATTTGACAGTCTGGAATCCGCTGTGGATGGGACAATGTTTAACATGTGAAAATACATATTCATAATATAAAAATCTAAAGTATTATAATTTTGGTTCATTCCTGTCTGTGAGGATATGGCAGGTGAAAGATGGCTAGAGGAGGTTAAGTGATGTTCTTGTAGATTTGCTATGATGTGTAAGATAAAAGAGACCCATTAAATTATATATCTTATTTATGGAGAACGAGAAGTAGCCCCTATGGATTGTCAAATACCATATGAAATATCGCCAAGCATAGTAATGTGTTCTTGCTAATAGTTCCATTGTTTGCCTGGGACCAAGGGGTAAAATAGATATTCAAAAGATATTTAATTTGTCTATATATTTTACTATTCCCTAGTTCTGTGAGAGTTTTTTTGGGGGGTTGTTATATTTGAATCTAAGATTCAAATAATTTTAAAAATAACAATATATGGAAAATAAATTATTGTCAGACTGTTAGTTTGGAGCCAACACATTAAAATATATTTTGGTTTATGAATTGCATTTTGAAAGCTGTTAGGATTCTGTATTTGTCACTCCTTTAATGAAATATTTAAAACACAGTTAAACTCTGTTTTCTGTTGGAAGACACTTCAGAGCATAAAACTACAGCGCAACACAACTGACATTATCACATGGTCTTTAGTTTGAAGTGAACAATTTTTTGACCAGTCAAGAATATGCCTCACTTGTCTTTCCTAAAAGCAGTGTTACAATATAAGAAAAAAAATTTCCAAACCAAAACAACCAAAATCACCTGGGCATTTTAAATCAGTCTGTTTTGCTTTGGTCATCAGTGCGTGCAAAAGGCAACTTTCATTTCCCAAACTATTCTCCCAATACACTTAGTTAGAAAGAAAAACTCAGAACAGGGATAATCTGAAAAAAAAAATTGTTCACAAGATAAAGTATAATTCATAACTGCTCAATGAAGAAAAATCGTAAGCTTTTGTATTTACTGACTAAACACTTACTCCAATTTGTTTATAATTCTGCTGAAGAGTGGCGTTGGACAATAAAGACTATGTATTGCAAAAGATTGGACTTGCTGGCATTAAATATTTGCTTTTTATGGGCTTTTCACTTTCCAAGTGCATAAGTTTTTAATTCCTCTGCTTCCTACTAAGATGCCAAAATCTTTTTGCCAAATCAATTTACCAGCTTACTTCTCACTAACATAGGTTAGGAATGTGAGAGCTAGATAGATAATTCTGTATGAGTCACCATAAATGCTGAGTACGTTAAAGCTAAGTATAAACTTGTAAGGTTCACCTTAGAGTTTATCTGGTCCTCAACATCTTCTTAATTAATGAACATTGACATTTTGGTGTGGTAAGTTAATACTGATTAATGCTTTTACTGGCCTTCACTTTCGTTCTTCTTCTTCTCTGTAGGCATATTGTTAGTGCAAACTTAAGAGTGCTTGAAAAGTGCTAGACATATTTCTAAGTACCTGTCTCAATGTACACTGGGCTAAAGGACCAAAACATGGACACAGGCTCTGATTCTAGATTTAAAAATTAATCAGCTGAAATCAGCATCAGAGATGAAAGTAGGGCACTTTGTTATGCCCCTTTTGCAGGTAATGGTATTTTGTCCATAGTGAAAACTGCAGTTTCAAATGCCTGCTGCGTGTTCAGTTTTGTCACTCCCACTAGTACAAAAAATTGCTTTTAAGGCTGGGTGGTCAAAGTTACACCACAGGATAATTTTTCAGTAATGACTGAATAAAATTGATCAAGAATTTATTTTATTTTTTAAAATAAGTATCTTGATAGGACATGTTCTAAACCCAGAAGTTTCCTTTCCTCCCCTCTCAAAAACTACTGCTGAAACTTTGTGTTGCTGATAGATGAGGTCTGACCTAACATTCAGTTTTATAAAATACTTTAAAAATATTTCTATATTGGAGAATTTTTTATTACTTATAGAAGGTTACTTTTAATATATTTCCCTCCATTTGAACCTGTGCATCTAGGTAATTTTTATAAAATTTGATTCTTGAAGTATGCCCTTGCTATAGGCTCTGCTCTCATGGTATGATTTAGACTTAAATTCAGTGTCAGGTCTAATGATGAGTTTTTCAGAGCCTTTACATGATGGCATTTTTCTCCTTTTCTACCCTCATTCTCCCCCTTAGATTTGTATTTAATTAACTTCTGCTATTTCACTTCTTTATGTGTGTGGTACCTGTATAACCTCTACGTTTTGGATTCAGCTTTCGGTTGGAGATATTTTTAATTTCCATACTGTTCCTTGTCATGTCTAAGACCTTTACCTTTGAATTCTCCTGTGACTTTTCTTCTTTTATATAAGATGTTAGAAACAGTTTCCATGGGTCTTTAATCCTACTTTCTTGCTGCTTTAGGGAATAGTGGGGGTTTTTACATGCTCTTTAAGTGAATGATTTGCAGAAGGGAGGGAATGGATAGGTAAGTAACTAAATTCATATTGCTGATCAGGCTGTTTCCCAGTGGAAGGACAAAAAAATAAAAGTGAAGAAAGAAAAAAAGGAAAAAAAAAGAGAAAAAATAGAAAATAAAAGGAGAAATGTGCTAATAATTCCAATTTTTCAGCATTGCTTTCCTATATTTTTTGTTTTCTCTTTGCCCTCTATAAATCCCTTTTCCCTATTCCAGGATTCATACCCCCCTCCTCCCATAAACCAAGCCAAAAAAAATCCCACAAATCCCAATACTTACAATTATTATTTATATAAAATCTTTACCTTTCTGTCTGGAAGTCAGCTTAAGTTGTGAAAAAACCTCCCCTGAGCCTCACCAAAAGAAATTAAAAATTTGGTTTTTTTACCTGCACATTTCCTGCATTAAAAAAATATGTAAATATTTTCTCCATCTACAATTTTGTACACCCATATAAAATGGTACCACAGTGAATAGAGTAGCAGAATAATATAGGTTATTTTACTTGTGCACCATCCTGAAACTGCTTTATAGAGGGTCCACAACAAGAATTTTAGTATTGTGTTTTGTACAGAAACTTCTGGTGATAGTCAGATGCACTGCTTGCGCAAGAGTCATTGCTTGGTTTTCTAATCTAACTATAAGTAAGTAAACACAATGGTGAACACAACTGTTCAGATCTTCAAAGCAGAAATTCTCAGCAAAAAATTTCAGCTGAAACTTTAAAATAATTTTGCTGTTCATGAAACGGGTTATTCCCAATGAAGCATTCACTTACTTTAAGAAAAAAAGAATGGAACCAAAAAGGCTATTTTTCTCCCTCCTCTGTATTTAAAGCCTTACAATAATAGTTTCTCCACTACTTGCATTTTCATTGTATATATGGCATCTGCTGGCAAGTTGGAATGAAACTCCAAGACACTAGGAAAGAGTCAGCATCCCAGCTCCAGCGCCTGAGCAAACATGCCATTGTACACACAGGGTCCCTGGTGAGAAACCCAGCTCCAGGAGAGAGTCCTTCCCACTGCAAGGTTTTGTGCTGAAATTTATGAGCCTGTCACTCTATCAGTTAAAAGGGTTTCCGTTTTTGGCCTAATGCTGTGAGTTTAATATCTAAAGTTTTGGAAAGGAAGTGATTTGTTTCATTTTGCTTAGGCCTTTATGGAGCTGAATTATATTTCAGCAATCCCCAGTATCCATAGCTACAGTACTTTCCCACTGACACAGCGGCACTTCCTGATAAAGTTTCCCCTATAACTCAGCCAGGAAGCTTGTCTGAACTCCAGCTTCTGTTTCTCCAGTTAAAGCTAATTACACTTATATGGCAACGGGCTTTCCACTTCCTTCTTTTCTTGGGGTGCACAATTGCCAAGAAGATCTATATTTGCCAGGGGAAAAAAAATCCTGAATGTTGGTGCCAATTAACAAAACAAATATGTTGCAACTTAATGAGTACCCAGCAGATCAAACCTGATCTTGCTCAACAGAAAGGTGATGTAGGAGTAAATAAATGGCAGTGCTTAGCCACTGGCAGAAGGGGAGGGCATTTTGTTTTACCAGGGAATGCATTTCTGCTTTGCTCTACTTAGTAGGACCATGCACTTTCTCCCCTTCAGCCCCTGCCCACAGTGCCTAATTAATTCACATCAATTTTGAAAGAATACATGATTAGCTGTCCTAGGGCTAAGCAGTAGCATATTGAGTCACACACTAGAAGGCCTAGTTTGGGCACTGGCTCAGGATGGCAGGATCCATGCCAACATAAGAAGCTAAATTGGTTGCAGGGCAGGGGGTGGGGGACTTGCCAACTAACTGCCTCGCCTCATGGCACCATCTGCCAATTTGTAGACTGATGTTGGCATCAGATCTGAAAGAGCCACTTATCCACTTGCACAGCTATAGGCCACAAGAGTGAAAGGAGAAACGTTTGAAAATAAAAAGGAAGTTGACTAAAAAGCGCATCTCGTCTAGCACAATGCCTGTCAGGTTACTCTCTACAGTGCTTTATCATCAGATATGGATATTTTTAAGAAATTAAGAAGCTAATCCATGATTAGCATATCTTCATACCTGAGATTACAAACAACACAAGGTTATTGCTCCAAAATGTAGTTGCCTGCCTCTGTCATATAATGGCACGTGCAAAACTAAAATCTCTCAAATCTTACCCTGTGCGAATTAGCCTCCAAAGCCAAAAAATAATTCTTTGCTGATGTAGTCTACTTCAGGCCTTCAAAAGTAGACAGAAAAGTAGAAAGGCATTCTTAAAAGAATGTAAATTAATTTCAGACTTACTTCAGGGGTAACCTGGATAAGAACCAAGCATTTAATGAAGGATATTATGTTCTTTGAAAGCATTCCTTCTCTCAGGGTCTGCTCCAATTCAACATTATGCCAACGGGATCTTAGCAGTTTGCACCTGGCCAGGAATTCTTCATCCTTTTCAATCTAACAAGGAAACTGAACTTAAGTGTCTTGAGATGCTCATATCTGTGTAATGATTTATATATTGAGCTCAATTAAACCCTATCATATTGAGAGAACAATCAAAACTGTTGATACTAAAGGCACAATCATCAACTATTACAAAGAAAATTTACTCATGAAGTAAGAAAAAAATATTACATTGTTTAGATGCTCCATTTATTGCTAGACATGATTCTGACCCTGGCTTCATCTGACATGGCATTTAATAGCTTTTAATCCTAAAAATCTGAGTATCCTTCTTCTCTTTGTAGCCCCTATATCAGCAAAAGAATAAACTATAATCAGCAAAAGAGGGGAATGGCTGGAGTGAAAAGAGAGCATGCAGGAGTCTAAAATAATGTAAAATCAAATAAAACATTTTTTTCTTGTAATTTCTTATTTTAGAAGCTCAAGAGAAGTCCTGTTTGTCTTTGGCTTTCTCTGGAACATGTGACAGATTCATTTAGTTGAATAAATATGTATAAATATACATAGAGTAGCTTGAGATCAGTATACCCCACCACCTTTTTATTCACCAAAATAAAAAATGGAACTCTATCTGAAAGAGAACATACTCCATCTCCTTCTCCTGTCCTGAAAAAGATCCTATGGTTTTATACAAATATATTTCTTAGTTTTGATTACTGAAATGTCCTGGTTACACTCTTGAGCCAGACATAGTTGGATAAGATCCAGTATTCCCTTGAAGCGTGCACGTACAGACCTGATTAACATTTCGGATCCCACCAAGAAAAAGGAAACTTCCCCTCATGTGGAGGCACTGCAAGAGTTCTGCACCACTCCATGAGGGGGCTATACAGCTCATACTTCTAGTTGACACCTTACCCATAAATTGGCCCCCAGAGGCCTTTGGTAACTGTCTTGTATTAGAGCAGCCTAGAGCAAAGTGCCTGAGGCTGCTTCCATTTTCAACCTAACTGATCCAGCACTAGGAAGGTCCTGGGCCTACAGAAAAACAAAACCACCTTTGTACATCCTCCATCCTGCAGTGAGTGCTGAAATAAGCACTCAAAACTCAGTGAAGGATTTTGGAAGTTAGATAATAAAACAGAATTCCAGAGAAGTCTTTGTTGCCCTTTTTTCTTCCTTTTAATGATTTTGATACATGATAATGTAACCAAAAATCACAAAACTATTTAAATACCTTGAACTTGATGTTCTACCATCTGCTATCTCACAGTTCATTTATGGGCTTTGTGTGCATTCTAGCATGTGCAGACTTAATGTATATTATTCGTTAATTAGTAAAGTTTTTTTCTGTGTTTTACTTTACCTGGACTTATTTACTATGCTGATTAGAGCTTGTAGGCATGTATAGTGTCCCAGGAGAATAACATTTTCCTTCTAAGGTATTATGCTAAACCTATTAAATTATTTTCAAAAGACATTCAAAATGGTGGGAAAAGGAATGGAGCCTCTTTAATAATAAATGATAAGTATCAATACTTAATGGAGTAAAAGATACATCTTGGCTACGTTGCTGCTTACAGAAAAATGGATGATGTTAATCTGCACTAATTTACCTAGAGAATAGTCAAAGTGGTGAAAAGTACAAAAGTATAATACGGTGAAATATTTCTACTCAAATCTGTTACATACTGGAGAGTAAGATAATGCTAAATCAGGTAGAACAAATATAAATTTATTTTCAGACTAATCATTGGAGGAACCAAACAAATATCTCTGCATTTGGGTGAAACTGACTGTCACTGAGATGACAGGACCAAAACAAGATATATGCCATTTATTTTAGAAGACATAAGAAAGTTACTGAGGTGAAAATTCTTACTATTAAGAGACAGGAACTTCACTAATGCAATTATTTTGTCAAACAGTGTTCAGCAGGAAAATCTTCCTGACAAGATTTTTGTCTTACTGATCAAACCAAATAAAACTAAAAATAGCAGAATAGCTGCAAAGTCAGGGAGAAAAGAGAAATGTGGAAGCAAACAGCCTATGGTGTAACGAAGGTGTGTGTGTGTGTGACCCAAGAAGAAAGTTAGTATAAGCAGTGACAAAGCACTCCTCACACAGCTCCTCTGTGCTTTACCAACTGCAGCACATATGGTCCTCTAGCAGAGGGTCTCAGAACAGCGGGTTAGTTTACATACCATATGTATGCAATTGGTAGGCACAACGGGGTTGCGTTAAGGTTATTGCATCTGCCCTAGTTTGGAATTCCCTTGTATTTTTAGGTTTATGTCGGACAGCAATGTTATTTTAGCAGCTTTTGTGTTAAATTTCGCATGTTTTTTTAAACAACATTATAGCTTCCTTTATTTTCTTTTTATTAATTTTGACTTTGTAATGGAGACTCTGGAGACTTAAAATTGAAACACATTGTAGAGTGATGGCTTTTGGAAGTTCCAGACTCCAAGGAATGAATGTCAGCTAAACCTGCGTCTTTCTCATTGCTGTCCATTTTAATTGAGCACCTAGTATTTTTTGTTTCAAATATTTTGAGAATGGTATGATTTGTGGATTATTTATAGAAGAATTCTTGGAAATATTTTTTTGTTCTGAATCTATCAAAAATTATTTGTCTGTGGGATTTCAGTAATATGAAAACAAGCAGTTTTGACTGGACAGTGTGGTCACCAATTATATCTATTTTGTACATAATGAAACCCTTGCAATCATGTTGGATGTAATTTAATCCTTACAGTAAGTTGGATGTTTTACAATATCATCAAAAATTCATCTTCTACCAGTAGTTTCAACAGCTGTCTAAAATATTAATGGCAAATACGTGGTGCTTAGGAAAAAATACTTAAGAGATATGGATGACATTAACATATATTTTAGCAAAACCTTCATAACTTTATGAAGTAATTCTACACTACTTTTACTGCTTTGTAATCAGAATTTCTGTAGAAAGAATGGAACAGTCTGGAAGGAAGGGGTTAATGCTATAGTATATCTGTTGCTTCATTTAACTTTGTTTTTATGCATAGTATGTTATCCACCACCACACACAGGAGACAAGGAGTGCTCTAATACTCAGACTGCAAGGTGAAATATACTTCTTGTATCCATTACTGGAACAGTTTAAGCATTGGTTTACCTCTAACTTCCTAGTGCCAGGATTAATAACATTAGGCAAATGCATTAATATGGTGAAAGCAACAGGAGATGGCAAGCCCTTTCACATAATACATTTCAAGCATACCTTAAACTCTTTTATAAGTGCATTTTATGGTAGAAAAACAATGGAAAATTATTATCCTTTTACTGAAAAGCTGTGGTTATTTCACTTTTCTTCCAAAGACAGTGAACTCCAGTAAAATTTAATGCAGGCCAGTCGTGTATTCTTTAAAAGGAAAAGTAGGAAATAATTGGAAATTCCATAGCTCATGATAATTCCATGGCTCATGATAACAGGCTGGGAAACTACTGAAGCTGGGAAATACAGTGCAGGTAAAAAACACCCTCGGGGACATACCACAGCATATGTGAATGTAAAGAGCACTAGGGCTTTGCTGCTAATCAGGTCATCTGTTCTTCTGAGACTGCAATCTCTGCAAAGGAGCCTCTCCTACATGGCATAGTTTGTCAGATTCAAAACTGGAGAAAATTATGTAGGAGTCTCATTATTTAAATTATAGCTACAGAGAGAGTTTATATCAGAACCATCAACAGACCTAGGTATTTTAGATTAACCCAGAAAATATAGAAATCTATATTAAAGAGTAATGGCAATTATCTAGGGTCTAAGCTTTAATCTTCTGTGAAGTCTGTCAACAAAAGCCAACTCATGCATGAGCAAGCATTCCTGAATACGGGAAGAAAATGTCACTAAAGTCAATGAGGAGAGTCTTGTTAAGTTTAAGCACAGATACCTTTAATGTGGAGAAGCAAAACAAAATCCCCGACCTTTGACAACCTTAGAGATCCAAGATTTATGAAGTAGTTCTGTAAAGTGTTGAGTGCTCCAAAGTTTCAACATATGTCTAAGAGGCAACAATTTCTGCATCAGATTTTATTGAGCAGAAACAATTCCTAAAGTTAACCAGTAGGAAAGTAATTGAAGTTTTCAAAGGCCACACACAGCTGAACTCTCTGGAGCAAATGGAGATTCTCATGGTGAAACACTAATAAGAATTAAGGGAGTAATATTTTTTTTATTAACATCATTCTAAGTAGCAGAATGAAAATTTTTTAAACTTGTAAAATTGAGCTGACTTTACCAAATGCTGCAACTTTGGTAATTACTCTCCCTGTACAAACTAATCTCAGTGGCTTGAGAAGGCTGATCTTATTCGTTCCTCCACTTGAATTACTGTAAAAGAATGGAGATGTTCAACACGTTGTACAAGGTGTGATCATGACAGCAGTGACCTCAGGAGCCACTGCTTCAATGACAGAATAACAGGTAAAAAAATAGAAAAATTGTTGCTGTGGAACTTTGAATCAAGTCCTGGATCATCTTGGAACTGATATAGTATGGTCCTTGCCATGGATGTCTCTTACTCATATTACATCCAAGAGGATGTTAATAGCTCCTGGATTTCTCCCAAGGAAATCCCAAGCTGGACCATCATGCAGTATCTACAAACTGTGTTCTGCAGATTCTAGATTCTTTAAATATATTTCACAATTAGACTGATTTATCTAGAATGCATTTGAACTCAGCAGTTCTTTAATTATCAGAAGCCTTTCCTGATGTAACAATTTATTACATCAGGACAAGCTAAGCTAATTTAGACTAAGAAATTTATACAGCAGTCCACTAAAACTTTTTCCAACAAATTCAGTTATTTTCCAAAAGTTAGGTTGTATCTAATGAATTTATTCCATGTATTTTACATGAATTTTTCAGGTAGGATTTATTCAGAATCAGTTTGCCAAAGAGACAGAAACCTTAGGAAAAGACAGTGTATAAGGAAATGTTAAAATGATTTTATGGGAAGGAATAAATGCCCTATAGTTACATTAAAAAGCTTATACCTGCATCTGTACTCATGGTAAGGGTAAAACAGGTGTTGGCTTGCTGGTGTACAGAACACATATTTACAACCTTTACAGATCTGACCGGTCATAATCCTTTTGCAGGTGTAGAAATCCCAAGCACCCACAGGGATAGCTGATGCTCAGACATACGTTGTTGAAGAAACAAAGTAATTAATTTCCAGAATTGTTCAGCAATAATTTTATGCCTCCCAGACTGATTGTTGAAGACTTTATTTTGAAAAATGGCATATTTAAACTCTCAGCTGCTGTTTGTGCTGGAAGAATGACTTTATCGGCATTTAAATTCCTTTTTTGGGAATTATATCTTCTTCTTAATTTGAATTTTTGTCTTACATTCCAGCATGCATTTAGCCCTTGGCAGATTGAAAGGTGTCTCTGTCAGGAAACATCATCTGAGGGAACACAAGATACTACACCGAACAAAAAAAAAGGTGTGGTGTAGGAGGAGAGAAAACATCAGAAGCATTGCAAAAATACCTTTTTGTTTTGTGTTCCGCAGCTTTGAAACTTTTCAACAGCTTTAAACCATTAAAAAGTGTAACTTGCTGACAACTTTTTACATGGAATGTCAGCTTTGTGTGATTTGAAACAGCTGAGATAATAACTCCCAAATGAGAGGATTATAATACTGAAAGGAACATAAGTATGTACTGCACCAGCATCACCTCTCTATTAATGACTAATGTAGACCAATTGATAGAATAGCCAGCCTTTTATCTGTACTCTTCATAAAAGTTCATTTCTACTAGTTTGTTTTTTTTTTACTAAACGGAATGAAAAATATTCCCTTGGAACTTCTATCAAATTTATTTTGACCGATATGCTACTGCAAACCAACTAAACTATGGTTTTTAAACAAATGTAGAGAAAATGATAGAATAGTAGAGATGTGTGAGCTGAGAATGGTTTTTAAAGTTTGCCATGAGGTGTCAGCAGCTCTTTAATTTTCAGAAGCCTTTTCTGACATTAGGATCTCACAGCAATTTACAGCACTACTTGCTCAAACTCGGTCAACAGTGATGGAATATTTTCCTCAAATAAAGATTTATATTTTAGAAATTCTTAAGTATTTCCACATGGCTAACAGAGATGAGTTTGTCTGTTTGTTATAAATACAGATATACCTGCAAATAAGTTAGCAAACAAATGCAAAATAAATTTGTCTTTTTTTTTTCTAATTAGCTCAGTTAATTTACCTGCTTTTCATTATGTTTACTGCCTTCATTAAGTTAGGATGCATAAGATTTCTTTAAAAATTTTAAATGTCAAAATATTAAGAAAATCAGTAATAATATACATCAAGGATGTTTTGGAGATAGCATATGTAATAAACTTTAGAAACTACTATGGATTTTTGAGTTAGCATGTTAAATTTCCTTGCAAATATTGTATCTTCACGTTTCCCCAGGTGGCAATGTGTATTAAGAAATGAATGTCTATGTCTGGAAATGCTGTTCTTGCCATTTTTATTTTTGGAAGTTAATTTAGCTGTTGAATGTAATACTAGTCTTGGGTTTAGGAATGCCTTCAGAGGGAAAGTAGAACTGGAGGAAAGCCATGACAACCATGCTTCTTAGTACAGTGGGTTCCCAGATAAACTAAAACCTTATCCAGGTTTAAGAGATTAAATCAAAGGCAATATGCAGATAAGATAGCTACCATAACCTATCATTATATTCTCTCTTTATCTTGAATACATTGAAAGGTAAGTAGACTCAGAAAATTTGGTCTTGAAAAGCTGTATCCTAAAATGAATGTCTGCTGGATAATGTAATATATTTCTGCACCAAACCACTGGAAAATTGTAAGAATTGACCTTAAGTACTATGGTTTTGCTTTCAGATGTTAGAACTTACCCTTCCTGCTAATCTTGAAAGGGCCTCTTACATTCTGTAGTAAAACTTACAGTAGTGCTATTCCACTGATCTAGTAAAAAAGAAAAATCCATAATGATCTTCAAACCTGAACTCCAACATTCACAGCAACCTTCAGTGTAGGAGGACTGACAGGTCATAGCATTCTGTGTCTGTGCTCAAACCTGCAGATTTCACAATGAAGGTTACAGATAAACCAGGGTTTATCCCCTTAATGATCATCACACCTGATCACCACATTTTTATTCTGAATGATATTTCATGAGAGTCAAGACATGCAATGTGGGCAGAAAAAATTGCAGTATGTCTAATCATTTTTCTTTCTCTTGAACACATGAGACAAAGGAATGTGTGAGGAGGATATGGCCTGAGCTGGCTGGTCTGTATTACTATCTAGCATGTGTGGAAAGTGATTTGAGATCAATAGGTCACACTTCACTTTGAAGTTCAGATACTGCCACGTCTTTCTGAAAACATGATCCTGAAATGTGCTGAGCACCCTGGCTGAAGGCCAGGGAAACACATAAACACATGCTTAACTCTAATCATAGAACTAGGCCCCTTGTGTTAAAGTTGACATGTGCTGAAGTGCTGGTCTGGACTAGTGCCAGAAGGTTCAGCATCCTTCAGGATTAATTCCTCAGCCAATAAACTAAGGGCTGCAGCTTAACAGTAAGCCTAGGATTCTGTTTACATTTCCTGCTTGCATTTTAAAAATAAACCAGTGGTTGTTATGCACATAGAGTCCTTTCTCTTTTGAGAAAATTGGTATAGATGGAGGGACAACAGTTCATTTTAATAGTTGCTAGCAATGAACAGGATGTTCACTTCATTTGGCTGTGTGCAAATCACCTCTTTCCCAAACAATCTCTTAATGACCTGCTAGCACAAAGCTCTTCAATGTCCAACATAAGTCTTGCCTTTAGGAGCTGACTTTTGCAATGGTTTCAGGTGGCAGCACACTGTTCCTGAACTTCCATAGCAGAACTTAAGTTTGTTCCCATGGCTAAATCGGTGATTTTGTCATTTGAAAATGGCCAAGCTTTCTTCTGATTGTTTCTGGCAGAGACACAAGGTAAGAACTAACACTGAGGCTTACAAAAAATTAGTTTCTAATGGACTGAAATTCAGTCCAGGCTAGAAAAAGTTTGTATCTTTAAACTGTGAACACAGATGCTGGACCTAGGGTGCCTAGTTAAGAAATAAACTTTCAGTAAAGGTAGAAGACATTTCTGCAGGCAACTGTACAATATCAAACGCAGATACACACCTCGACTGTTTTGTCTCCAAGCTCTCATCCTCCCTATCATCCTTCTTTCACCATGAACAAAATGTTTTCTACAAGGATTGCTGCAGTCAGAAAAGTTCAAAATAAACATAACTCATTGTCCAACTAAATCAAAACTAAAAAAAAGTTCCTAATATGGTTACAGATTATGCTGTACATACAAAAGATTGGCTTAAATTTTCTTTGGTTACCAAGATTGTAGGAAAATTATTTTTGCATATTTTTTTCCTAAATAATTTAAGTATGAAAAAAACTGTTATTGAATAATTTCTTAAGGTTTTACAAACTCTAAATTGTCTAATTGTTTTAGCTCAATAACTTTTCTGGCACTAAATGCATTGGAGTATTATGAAAAAACCATTCTAATCGACAGTAGGAATTAGCTACTTCCATGTAAAATCTGTTCCTGCAAGATGTCTCTCTGTCAAACTCAATTTTACAAACAGTAGAGTCCTTGAGACCATTAGGTACTTATCAGACGGAACCAAAAGAACTTCCAGATGTTACTGATCCAGTTTTCATGGATGTGAGAGTGAGAAAGTGTTGCCTTAGTGATAATGCATCCCTTTCTACAGTTTCCAAACAGAATTAAAAGAAGGATTCTATATTACTGAATGTATTTTTTGTTTCTAAAACTTTGTGGAAGTTCTAGCCAAGCACTTGATTTTTGTTAGTCAGAACACAGTTATTAGCAAATACTAGTAAAACCAGTAAATTTTTTTTTTTTTTGTGTCTGAGACATTAAGCTCACTCTTAGAGGTTCAAATGTAGTTCAGAAGTCACATTTTGTTTCTCATTCTTCAGATGCATAACGGGAATTCCCTTTTCTAGCTTAATATCTTTTTGAATAGGTGTCTGGAACCCAAACCTTCTGGTAGAAAGCAATAGGAGTAGATGATTTACAATGTCCATTCCAGGACCATCCTAGCTGTAGACTGAAAATTCTTGAGGGTACCCCTAATATTAGCACCTTAATTGTTAGCACATCATCATGTTTAGGCTTCTCACTCCCAGGCCCAATTAGAATAAAATTATTGAATAACTTCAGTTTAGTCCACTCACCCCATAGTGCTAGAAAATGACATGCAGTTAATTCAGAGGCAGAACCCTACGGAGCAGACAGTGCTTTTGCCTCTTCTGCCATCAGTTTGCCCCTTTGTACTGTGACTTTGTGGTAGTGCCTGAAAAACACTGTGTGACTGTATTTTGAACTTCTCCAGTGTTACCAAGCTTCACAAGTAGAAGCACCACTGATACATTCCTTTGTCCTGGTATTGTTTTTGAGGGGTAAGGGGAGCAGGCTGAATCAAAGATGGAATTTCTAAATGTATACAGATTAACTTGATCTGATTGTGTGAAGGAAGTTATTTTAGAGCATTTCCTTTATTTTTCTTAAAAGAGTAGCCTAAAAGGATCTTTTACAGGGATCTTTTTCATATTCTGGTTTTGTTTAGCTATCATCTGCTGTCAAAGGTGTTCAAACGGACCTGAACTATGAGTTGTGGCACTGTGGTAAACTGCCTCCTTTGGAAGATTTTTAGAAGCCCTTCTTTGAAGGTTTGGCCTTTAGCCTATGAAGGTCAAAACACATTTGGGAACTTAGATTATTTGTCACCAGAGAGAGGCTAGGGTAAACCTAGAAGCACATTTCTCTTCAGAATCCACATGATTAAAATTAAAATAGTATGTCTGGTATGTATACAGAAAAAACCCACTGGATTTTCCTCTGTATTTTCAAATAGATCCAGCAGGCAATTAATCCAAAATAACATATATCACGTGTATAATATATTTGTATAAATGTGTGTGTATATATTTCTGTATATAAAAAACATACGCAAAATTTCCATATCAAGAGATAACAGCATTAATATATTAGCCCAACAGAATTCTGCAGGCAAAGTCCTGATTCCATAAGTTTAAAGCCTGGGAAACTTGTGCAGCCAGCTCCACTGGAAATGATGATTCACAGATTTTTTCATCTGCAAGTTAAAAAAAGTAACTTTGTCATAGGGTATTGCTACAGAAATGATAACAAAATTCAGCAGAAGAATGCCTCAGATGCACCTTTCATATACAGAGGAAACTTTAACTTTCAAATTTGATATCCAAAACACTGACAGAAAAGGATGCATTCTTCATGAACTGGTCTATGACAAAAAAAAAAAAACAGACAGTAATTCCACAAAAGGGAAGGGCGACAACAAGAATTTTTAGCATCATTGCCAACCACTCATTTTCAATCCTTCTAGGACTGGTAGGAGAATATAAAGTCCTTTAAAATAAATATCCTTGCATTTTAAAACAGCCAAAATTTTACTGAAAATGTAGACCTAGATTCTCTTAGCATGAGAAAACTTGAGGGATGTGGAGTTGTCTCAATTCTGCATTCATTTTCTTTTCTGTTCTGGAAACTACTAAAAGGATATGGTAAACCCAGAGATTTCTTGTACTTTTATAGATATTATAAGCTGGACCAATTCAAAACTGAATCTGATTCTCCGTATCTCCATATATTAAAATGCAAAATAAATTGATCAAGGTGAAGGAAAATTCTTCCTGAACTGGTCCATAGTATTTGCTATAAACTATAATCTAGGATGTTGGACTGCATGCAGTAATGAGTCACTAAATCAGAAAGCAGAAGACTTGTGTTATATTATGTACTCTATCATTAATATCTTCTGTAGTCTAAGAAAGTAATTTCCCTATGTCTGTCTTGATTTCTCTTTTTCCCCTTGTCTTTTCTATATGAAATATAAATTTTTAGAGATTAAATTGGCAGGCTATATTTTGATATGCTAATATCATCCCTAGGACTCCAAGTGCTGGATCAAACTCAGACTTGCATGATTTGAAACCCTTCTCCAGTAAGAACTCGCTCTGAAAGTATGGGTTTGGGTTTTGTTTGTTCGTTTTCCAGAATGACCTGGTTCTAGTACCCTGTATATACATTAGGCCTCCTTTGGATATTTGCATTTATTTGTGCTGTGTTTTTCTAAAGGAAAACGTAGGTCCATTGAATAACACCGAAATTCACATCTGACATTTTTGACAGAGACTGTACAGTATTGACAACATTCATGTAAAATGGAAACATGAAGAGATTTTTCGTAACATTTACTAACAGCTAATTACACTGATCACCGGAAATAATTTCTCTTAAACAAAGTTACGAGACTCATTACCTTCTCGCTCCCTCTCTTCTCTCCCTTCAGAGAAGAATCACCATTAGACCTCTGGAAAGAGGTCTAGTGTTCACACATCATCAAAGGAGGATCAAACATCTTAAACTGTTCCTTTCAAAGTAAATAGTTTCCAGACTACCATTAGTAATTTCTTTTAAGTGAGAAAAGTTCCAATACTGAAAATAAAAGCCAATATCCAAATATTGCAAAAATTTTGTCTGTAATACCTAGTAGACATCTTTATTGGGACTTAAAAACTGTGGTATAGAAATCCTACAGAATTTTGTCTGGATCCAGTCCTGTTTAATATCTTTATAGATGATATGGATGTGAGGATTGAGGGCACCCTCAGTAGATTTGCAGATGATACTAAGATGGCTGGGAGTGTTGATCTCTCGAGGGAAGGCAGGCTCTGCAGAGGATCTGGACAAGTCACTGGGCTAAGGACAACAGCATGAGGTTCACTAAGGCAAAGTGCCAGGCCCTGCCCTTGGGTCACAGCAATCCCAGGCAGCGCTACAGGCTGGGACAAGAGTGGCTGTCCAGCAGAGAGGGGCTGGGGCTAATATCAAATTAGATATTAGAAAAAAATTTCCCTCTTAATGTGGTCAGACTTGGAACAGGCTGCCCAGGGACGTGGAATCACCATCCCAGGAGTTGTTTCAGGGGCATCTGGATCTGGCTCTGGGTGATGGTTTAGTGGTTTAGGGGTTACAGTGGTAGTGCTGGTTGGTGATTGGACTTGACGATCTTTAAATGTCTTTTCCAACCTTGATAATTCCACGATTCTATGAAATGCTGTTAAGTTATGGACATTTTGTGCTCAATATATTGTGCTCATTTTGATGTTTCTGTTGTGCTATTACTTTTATTGCTCATATAAGAAATAATATTCAGTAGGATGTTTTGCAGCTAAGTTAAACAGCATTGCCCCCCAGTCTGGATTTAGCAAAGTATTGTACCAAGTTGTAAATGCAAGCAATTGCATAATAAACATTTATTGAGAACCGGAGTCTTTTATGCATTCTTTCCATCCTTCAATGTTGCCAAGGTGACCATACAGAGATAAACCAGCTTAAAATGTAAATAACCATATCCTTGAATATTTTAAATTCAGAATGTCTACTGAGTAACATTAGAACTGTCAGACTTACACAAGTAATCGTATCTGAAAGATCCTGCAGCTTTTAGTTACATTTCCTTTAAGGTTATAGCCTTACAGGAAAGCAATCCACTGAATTATATTTTTCTTCTCATAACTTGCAATGCAGCAGTATTCTGCTGTAGGAAAAAAAATAGTTTAGAAAAAGTTAATCCAAGGTAAGACTCAGAATTACTGTGATGTCATACTATGATGACAGCCTCTGACAACCAGTCTTTAGCTGATAACCTTCAATGTACAATTTTTACAGAAGTTCACCTGACTGTCAGCAACTAAACTGCCATCAAGCACTGGCTTAGGTTTTCTTTCAAACAATTTTCCAATTTTTTAGATTTCAGCTTTATGGAAACAAAATACTCCCCAAAAAGACTTAACTGAAACATGTAGCTCCAAGGAGACTTTACAGCTGAAAGTCTCAAGGTCATTGTATTTATTCCTCATATTGTAGCATACTACAAATGCTTTTAACCCAGTTAAAAGACCAGATTTCAGAGGTTAGTAGCTGAGAGGGAATATGTTCAGCTTCCAGAAAAGGAGCAGTGCTCTGGCACAAGAGCTCTACAAACTTTTCCAAAAACAGCAGAAGACTCCTAAAAATATTTTTAAAACATTAAAAACTTAGTTAAAAATCCCTACAGAAGAATCAATATTTTCCTTGTTTTTCAGATGCAGAAGAGTGTAGTTTCCAAAAATCACACAGTAGTGACATGCATTCATATCTATGCTCTTTTAAAAATCGTCTACCATAGATCAGCCAGTAACACAGGCAAGATAACACAGTCTGCTACTAGGCTTAATTTTTTTGGTGATTTCCAGGCTATTGAGTACTGCTCCTGAGGCATGGGGAGAGCATTCAAGTTCTCACAAAGATACCACGTGAATTCAGGAAGCTAACTTATGCTTACCTTTTAAGACATGTGGCATGGAAGAGAACAAGATTTCTGCCTTCCCAGTGCTAGCTATGGCATTTACTTGGGGAGCAGGAGAACAAAGCTGAGAGTCTTTCTCAGACACAAATTATCCTTTTCCTGCATGTTGGAACAAAGTCTGATCCAGAAGGTTTCGTGTAGGCAGCAACTCATCTGCTCCCTCCCGTTCTTTTCTCCATCTCTCTGCTATGCTGGACTCGATTCCACACATTTGGCAAATGTTACCATAACTGTTGTGCCATGTAAAGGAGACTGCAGGGTTAATCAGCCTATAAGGGAGCTGAAGTCTTCCTCACTTCTCAGGAAGGAGGAACACAGAATTTACCATGTGGCACCATGGTGATAGTCAGCTCATGAGGATTTGTGTAGGCATGGTCCACATTCATGCTGTCCTTCTCCTTTGGGAGTATATTCTGCGCATCAGGAGTGTTGGCACTTTTCACTCCTGTAGAGAGGGGGTTCTGCATTTTTTCCCCTATGTGTGAACCAATGTCCTGCCACTATTTTAAGGAAGATAGCTCAAAATGAAATAAAAACATGTCTTGATAAAGATTTTTTTTCATTCCTCTAAGACTACGGGAAAAATATCCACCATAAACTTCCGAAAGGCAAGATGAAAAAACACATTCAGAAGTGGTGATCAGGTGCAGAGTAAGATGAAGCAGTTCTAGAGGGAGACTAAGAGACACAAATTAGAAAGTGCAACCAGGAAGGAAATACTCAGGAATGTAGCTACAGATATGAAATACAACAAGAGGAATGTGCCAGTAGTGAGATGACTTACTGAGCAAATAGAGAAACATCCATTAGTCACACAGCCTTAGTTTTCGGGTGATGACATCTTTAAATGCCATTTAATTGTTCTTAGCCAGGCCAGAAAGACACTTAATGCTTCTAATATACTCTAGCAATTAAAAAGTATACAAAGAAAATGTGTATACAACATTTTCCTCCACAAAATTAAGATTATGGACTACCTGACAACATTTTGACAAACATGTCAACCTGTACACTGAAAAAATGGCAATGTGTGCCCCTGGCACCCTTTGGAAGCAACCAAACTTTGCATCAGCAGCCAAAATAGCATGAGATAATCATCCCTCATATTGGCTGTAACTTTTTTCTGCCTCAGTGACTGGATCAGTGCCCGAAAGAGGTCTGAGGAATGATGGAGGGGAGGGCAAACAGGGTGGGACGGAATAGCCAGCTACTGCACATCAGATAACTTTATAGCAGGAATTCACACAGAGAGACTGTTGAAATAGTGTTCAGTGAATGGCAGTGATTGAAATACTATTCTTATTGTAGACACAAGCCTGATTCAGATAGGGCATAAGCAGGTGCAGCTTCATTGAAGTCAGTAGTGCAGCACCCACTGGGCCTGAATTTAGCTCACAGCAGGACTTGCTGTGAAGTGTATTACACTAATGATAGCTATGGCAGCATACTGTTTTCTGCATGACCTAGATGCATTTGCCCCACATAGATGTTTTCACACCAAGACAGTGTTGTTTCTTAGTTTCTTACCAAGAAGAAGACGAAATTGAGAAATGAATTTTTAGGCCCTGGATTATGCCATTCTGTAGGTTTTAACCCATTTGTTGAAGGATTATACTGTGCTCCCCTTTGTGGTTAGTAGGCCTGTTGCAAATAGGCTTTTTAAAGATGGGTCTATATCAATAGCTTCCCAAAATTAACTGTAATTTTCTAGTCAACTAATCAATCATTTAAGTTCACGATACAAAATATTTAAAGACAGCATTTTTTTTACTAACTCCTCCCCAGAGATATCAATAATCAAATTACTCATTTCTTTCTTAGTAGAAGATATCTAGGGAATTATGTGTTCCACGCTTGGGAAAAGAAAGAAGATTTCCCAAGATAAATAGATAGAAAAGTATTTGTTTGGTAAATTTCTGGTTTCAAAGTAGAAATAGATTTGCCATGTCTAAAGTGCAACTGTTTTATCTGATTTTTTGTGTTTTACCTATGTATAAGGGCCTAAAAACTTATTCTTCTTTATAAAGTCTTATCAAGCACTACTTCCTCTTTGGGAGAGAAGTCAATCAAAAGGTTGTGGTTTCCTATTCAAGTCATGTAAGACTTCACAGGTTTTTTGTCGACTTTTGGTGGGCTTTTTGTGATTTGGGTTTTTTGGTTCTGGTTTTTTTTTGTTTCATTTTAAGCTCTGTGATACATTTATGTGATACATGTTGGCTTCTTTCCTGTAAACCTGGTTCTTTCCAACTTACACAAAGCATATTGTTCTGCTCTGCTTTCATATTTTCTTCCTATTAACAAGACAAGGAAAAAATGGGTAAGTTTTAAACAATGCTTGTTTGTTTCCTAAAACTGCAGCATATTTACTGGGTATATCAGGTTTGTCGGAACAGTCCATCCTTATTGTTGTCCCAAACTGAAATAACATTATGAAAATCTTCAATAATATACAGTGCTACAAAAAAAGTGCAGATTAATTTTTGCTTCCAGTTAATTAAGCACGCGTTTGATTAGAATTGAAGTAGACTATTGCTAAATTACAGAACAAATTGTATCACTCATAATTCTTCACCTCACTTTCTCAAATTCAAATTATGGAACTGGTTGTAGCTCTTGGATTTACTGGATCCTCTCTAATCTGTACCTTATTTTTTAATCCTTTACAAAATGTCCTCCTCAGCACAGATCCTGATTCTACAGAAGGAATCTAGATCAAAAATCAGTGATGATGCTGAATGGAAATATGGTCCTCACCAGTGCCACATGAGGTGCATGATTCTCAGAATGAGAGATTCATAGAAATGTTAAGGTTGGCAAAGACCTCCAAGACCATTGAGAACAACTGCTAAGCCAGCACCATCATGTTCACCACTAAATCAAGTGCCATATCCACATGTGTTTGGAACATTTCCAGGGATGGTGATTTCACCATGTCCCTGGGCAGCCTATTCCAATGCCAGACGATACTTTAGATTAATAAATTTTGTCTAAGAGCCAATCTAACCTTCCCCTGGTGTAATCTGAGGCCATTTCATCTTGTCAACCTGCTTTCATGTGGTTGCAAAGAGAGATAAGATTTCCCCTGAGCCTTCTTTTCTCCAGGTTAAACATCCCCAGCTCCCTCAGCTGCTCCTCATCAGACTTTTGCTCCAGACCCTTCCCCAGCTCCATTGTCCTTTTGTGAACTGCAGCATCTCAGTGCCTGCCCATCCTGAACTGAGAGCCCCAGAACTGAGCACAAGATTCAGGCTAAAGGCCTCACCAGTGGCAAGTACAGAGGGACAGTCACCACCCTGGTCCTGCTGGCCATACCCTGTCTGATACAGACCTTCCTGGCCACCTGGGCACACAGTGGGTCATGTTCAGCCACCATGGGGAAGCATAATATTGCAGGGAGGATCATCCAGAAAAGCTGATACAAGTGTTTATACTGAGGCACAGAACAGTAAGTTATTTAATTATTTTCACAAATAAAAAAAAATGCTTACATATATTTTAACTAATGTGGGTTTTATCTGTAAATACATTGATTAATGCCTATGCATCATATCTACTTTATTACACAGTATTCAGACAATGATCATGTCAAGACTTAATTCATTGAACAAAATGTTTTAAATTAAAATAAAAGGAAATAACAGTGAAATGTAACAATGATGAAATCAAAAGGAAACATTCCTTTCACAAAATTTTCATTTTTATTTATTCCTGCTAAAGAGGATAGACTTTTGAGAAATACTTTTTAGTTAAAACCAGTATTTATTGAAATAAAATTTATTTATCTTTCCAAACAGTTAGATTCCTCCAGGACCAACAGAAAGAAATCACCAGAGATTTTATCAGTTTCATGCAAAATTTATGGTTCCCAATTGTAACCTTTCACTTTTTAGGAATGAAAGGTGGAAACTGAGGCTTATCATGAGTTTCAGTCTCTTATTCAAAACTGTTCACATACTGTGAGAAATCAGACATTTGCTTTTAATTAGGAGACTTGAAACATTTTAAAATGTTTTAGATTCATCTGAGTTTGTGAAGCTCAAAGTGTTGTTCTGTTCTGGCAGTTTTGTGTTTGAATCTGGAATGCCACCTTGCATCTGTAAGCTGATCTTGCATCAGCTGGTGTTACACTGATCCTTGTTCTTAAAAGCAAGCAAGATTTTCAGATCTGCTCGATTTAAATCCCAAATAATTTCGTTCGCTGATTCTCTTGCAGTCATTTAAAAAAATGCTTAAAGAGACTAAAATCCAATATTCTATACTAAGATTTTGATTTTATGTAATAGAATTATGCAAAATTTTGTGGCCTTGTTATATTCATGGATCAATTGCATAACACTTCACATATGCTCATAAATGTAGAGACTGGGTTATTCCAATGCCTGTTGCTGTAAAATTAGAGATGTGAATCAGTAAAGACTACACAGAAAGCTGTAGCAGAATGGTAGAATCTCAAGTTACCAAACTCTGGATAATCAACTGGATGTTCCAGGGCAAGAGATCACTTGATGACTAGGATTCATCATGAACAACCGCAGAGGAATGAAATAAAGATGAAGGACATTTATTTATGGTGCTGTAATTAAAATTGCCAGTTGCTGCAGTATGAAAAGCTTCCTGGGGTAACATGACTACATGACGTGGTTTAGGAATCATGCTCTGCAATTTAGTGCTCCCTGCCCCAAGACTCCAAAAACCACATGCTGCTGACTTGCTTCTCCTCCCACACTGGTGGCTGGAGAGGATAACTGGGGACACAAAAGGCAAACTCACAGGCTGAGATAACAACAATTTACTGATAAAAATGAATGAGGTAAGAAGACAAACAGTAACAGCAACAATATTAATAACAAAAATGTACAAAAAGAGAGCATGGAGCCCAACCCAATCACACACAAACCACTCCCTCTGGTCAGGAGCAGCAGTTCTCCACTACTCTTGCTCCACAGGAAAGAGACACCTTTCTTTTCTGAAGCAAGAGACCCTGTCCTCTGCCCCACTGCAATGACATGAGAGGGTTTTAAATAACATTAAGGTCTTGGCCACATCACATGGCTCCAGGCTCCACCCCCTCATGGCTCCTGCAAAAAAATTAAGAATTGGCCAAAATGAGGACACTATACTTCAAAAAAAAAAAAACAAACCAAAAAAAACCCCAAAAACCACCAAACCAGAAACAACTGTGAGGGAACACTCCTTGCCAAGGAGTTCCTTGGGTAGTTGAATTTCTTCATATTGTTGACAGTAGTAAGAACAAAACCACACATCTCAAATCACATCACAGTGTACTGGTTGTTTCCTTCTGGTTTATTGGACCTTCATTGTGTGGTTTTTCTTTTCCATCTCTCCAAGCCAGGGAAAATGATTACAAAAGAGAAAGAGATTTCTCTTATGACTCTACATGTAATACAAAATTTATATGGCTTCATGTGCAGCTGGGCAAAGCATGACATGATGCACAAATAAGAAAGGAAATTTTCCATGTTTTTTTGGAGGTAGGAATCCTAGTTACTACTGGCCATCATGACCTACTCGTTCATTTTAGGAAGAAGTGGATACTTTCCATGGGAGAAGCTTAAGCATCAGATTTGCTCCTTGGAGCATTAATAAAGGGGCTCAGTTAGCTTCATCTCATTATTTTACTATGAGTATTGACTTTGGCCTAGAGTCATGTATAGATAAAATGGTGCAAGGGCTTGTCCTAAGTGATTACTCAGAATTACAAATCATTTCACATGTAACTGAATACTGCAGCCTAGCTGGCACTCTGCCCCTTTTTTTTCCCACCTGCATCTTTCCAACATCCCACTCTCCACTCTTTCTTGCCCCAATAAGAGAAAGAATCTAGATTTGGTTAAATGGATAATTAATCTTACTCACTGAAAGTGGATTTTTAATCCACCGGCACAAGGAGGACATACAGGCCTATCTCACAGCATTATGCCAACAAAGATATTATAAGGAAAATATTTAATGGTATCCTGGTAGGAGGCAAACAACAAGGAATGTGTAACTGTGTATGTGCCCTTTCTCTAATAAAGTAATTAGACAGGACTGGGTTTTCTTGGTGTTAGCAATTGCCTGATGATTTCTGAATATATAAGGTTATCCACTAAATGTGTGTGTTTTAAAAAGGAATGAGCAAGAAAGTAAGAAAGAAAAATTTTAGTTGCTCTGGGATTCTAAAAGCCCATTATTTTTAAGAGTACAGAGAGGATCAATAAAATAAAGAGACACATAAAAGCTCAAGATACTCATGGTACATCCAAATAAAATAAAATAGAAAGTGCAATTTTCAACTTACAGAGTAGGAAACAGGAGATGAAAAGAGAGTTTTTTAGGGATACACCAGCTTTCTGGAGTACATCTTCTGTGGTATATTACAGCAATTTTCCCCTGAGCAAGATCTTGGCATTTTTTCTAAATTTTATTTCATATCTAGACTTTGTATGAAGGAAGAAGAATCTTGAAACAGTTACTTTGCACAAGTACCTATGATCAAGGATAAGATTTAATATATATTCCTCCTTAGTCAGGTATCAAGTTCCCATAAGGTCACAAAGCAGATTTTTCTCCCAGTTTTGTACAGGACTAAACAGAATAAAAATTCTCTCTGTGAACCACATGGTATATATGATATATAATGCAGCCAAATGCCTGAAACTGCCTGCTCAGAGAGGAAAGTCAGTTTGGTAATTTAAAAAAAAAAATCAAACCACCCAACCAAAACACACCTAATAATTTTTAATTTACCTACAATGGTAATATGTTTATGGTACTATTTTTGGTCATGGTTACTATTTCTACATTAAAAACAGATTAAAAAACAGGCAGTGCATAAGATTTGAGCAATGCAGGTCTTACTAACTTTAGAATTATAATACTGATATCTCAACTGAATATTTTACACTCAGCTTTGCAAAAAAACTAACAAAACCGTCCAACAGTACATCAAACAACTTAGTGCAAGTGAAACTTTGACCTTGCTGAATTAGAGCCTGAAACTGTTAATGATAAGCATTAACAACATATAATGCATTCAGAATTGCAATATATTTTGCTGAGGTGTATGCATTTTTTT